>JAPKLW010000004.1:1468718-1492649 GCA_026898455.1 Plectranthus barbatus
CTCTTACACACCGTATGATCTCCCTATCGACGAGATAACTGGATGTGCATGTTCGCATCGTATGATTGTTAATTCAGACAAGAGTTGTTTATTGCAAGTCATTAATGATTACCAGTATGTTAAACATAATGTTTCATAATATACCAATCATAATGCTTTTATGTATACAATTCCAACAATCTCCCACTTATACTCAAAGCATTATACCATTACTTTCCAGAGTATAACATGTGTCTATTCTAATCTAGCTATTGCATTTGGTCACCAGGTGGCCGGCATCTACCTCAGTCCTAGGCTACGAATATGACCCTCGTATGCCTTCTGTGGTAAGCCCTTTGTAAATGGATCCGCTAGATTATCCTTCGTGTCAATCTTCTCTATTAGCACATCGCCCCTCTCTACGATTTCTCGTATGATGTGGTACTTTCTCTCTATGTGCTTTGACGCCTTGTGAGTTCTTAGTTCCTTAGAGTTTGCTACTGCACCAGCATTATCACAATATATCGTGATGGTCTTGGGCAAACTCAGAACAAAATCTAACTCTTGGAGGTAGTTCCGGAGCCATACTGCTTCTTTAGAAGCTTCTGAAGCTGCCACATACTCAGCTTCCATGGTGGAGTCTGCAATACATTTCTGTTTCGCACTCCTCCATGATACAGCTCCACCTCCCAAGGTGAACACATAGCCCGAGGTCGATCTCTTCTCATCCTGATCCGCCTGGAAATCCGAATCCGCATAACCCACAGGGCACAAATTTTCACACTGATAAACAAGACAATAGTCTCGAGTTCTTTTCAGATACTTGAGAATATGTTTGACAGCAGTCCAGTGCGCATGTCCAGGGTTAGACTGATATCTGGCCACCATGCCCACGGCATAACAGATATCTGGCCTCGTACATAGCATCGCATACATGAGACTTCCCACTGCCGAAGCATATGGTACTTTAGCCATCTCATCCTTCTCCTCTTCTATTGTAGGGCATAGTGCCTTAGACAGAGGAACACCATGTCTGAAAGGTAGCAATCCATTCTTGGCGTTTTGAATGCTAAAACGAGCAATTACAGTATGAATATAAGCGGCCTGAGACAAGCTTAACATCCTCTTCTTGCGATTACGCAAGACTTTAATCCCAAGGATGTATCCAGCGTCTCCTAGGTCCTTCATTTGAAACTGTTCGGATAACCATCTCTTTTTGACTGACAACACCTTCACATCGTTGCCGAATAGAAGAATGTCATCTACATAAAGTGCAAGGAATACCACGCTTCCGCTGACGTATAATCGGTACACACAACTTTCGGTTTCGCACTGTGAAAATCCATAGGATTTAATCACATCATCGAAACATTTGTTCCATGACCGTGAAGCTTGTTTAAGTCTATACAAGGACTTCTTTAGCTTCCAGACAAGATGCTCTTCATCATCCTTCACATAACCCTCTGGCTGCTGCATATAGATGTCACGACCTTCCTCAAGGTACCCATTTAAAAACGCGGTTTTGACATCCATCTGCCAGATTTCTAGGTCCATATGTGCTGCTATGGATAGAAGAATTCGAATGGATTTGAGCATGGCTACCGGTGAGAAGGTCTGGTCATAGTCAATGCCCTCCTTTTGACTATAACCCTTTGCCACCAGCCTGGCTTTAAAAGCCGTTATCTCTCCTTTCGAACCTTTATTCCGTTTGTATACCCATTTGCAACTTATGGCCCGAAAGCCATCAGGTAGCGCAGACTTCTGGTATACGTCCATAGAGGTAATTGATTCAATTTCTGAATCCATGGCTTTATGCCATTTTTCAGCATCTTTGTCATTTATTGCTTCGTCGTATGTCCATGGGTCGGTATCATCTAGTCCGTCTTCCGGGATCAAGTCCGAAGACTCTCCCACGAACATATACCGCTCGGGTTGGTGAGGTACCCTCCCACTACGACGGAGCACTGGTACTGCGTCAGCAGTTGGTGCAGTTACTTGTGGATCAAAACCTTGCACTGGCGACCGTACAATTGGTTTCATACCTTCGAGAGGTACACTCAATCTGCCACGGGGTTTTCCCAATGAAAGCGCATCATCGTCTCCAATTTCTTGGAGAATGATATCACTTTTGGATTTGTGGTTTTTCACAAACTCGTCCTCTAATAATCTTGCGTTGGTGCTAACAACGATCTTCTGATCCTCAGGACAGTAGAAATAACCACCCTTCGTTTGTTTGGGGTATCCCACAAACAGCATTACAAATCTACAAGTGCTCTTATCACTTTACTCACGAATGCTCAAGCTAAAGATTCCCTTGACAAAGTGATCCTTAAAAGTAGTCAGTTGAGAGCCATCTAAAAGTCTATCTGAAGACTCTCAACAACCTGTAGTGTCGTTCATTGAAGTACTGACACTCCATTGAAGATATTCCTAATAGCATTCAAGGATATCTCAATCATTGGGATTCATTTCTTTCAGAAAGGAATCCAACAGTCACTCTTGAAAGATTGTGACTCACATGGGCATTAGCCGCAGACCTATTAAGTTCCGAGGCAAACTATAAACGCCTCATTAGCAAAGGACAAGTTTTACGAAGGTGCGCCCTTGACTTGACCGGAGCTGTGTTCGGAGAAGTTCAGATTCACGGAGGATAGCTGTCAAGTAGCCAGGCCGAAAGCTCACTGCCTACTTAACTGGAAAGGCGATTCCTTGTACTCTGTATACTTTTCTAGTGAAATTCTTAGCGCTTCGGCTAAGGAGTGGACGTAGATCGATTTGATCGAACCACTATAAATCTTATGTTCATTTACTGCTTTACTTACTGTTTTATTGGTTTACTGTTCGAAGATTGATTTAAAACCTAGCAACAGAGTTGCTAGTGTATATCTGTAAACTAACATAAACAACAACTTGAGCTAAGAAAACATTTTGCCGATAACGACATTAAGTGCAAGTGACTTTAATCTATTCTGCTGCATTTCGTGTTAAGCTTTAAAACACGACGACTCTGATATTCCGGGACCAACACGTGGCCCCAAAACGAAACAGGCAAGTTCGCATAACTCATCATAGATCTAACCATTTCAAGAAGAGTCATATTTCTTCTTTCAGCCACACCATTCTGCTGAGGAGTGCCTGGTGCGGTCCATTAGGATGTAATCCCATGCTCTGATAAAAACTGCAAGAACTCGTCACTGAGATACTCACCACCACGATCAGATTGTAATGACTTAATGGTCTTGTTTAACTTCATCTCTACTTCCGCCTTGAATTCCTTGAATTTCTCAAAGCATTCAGACTTATAGTGAAGTAAGTAAACATACCTGTATCTCGAGTAATCGTCAATAAAAGTGACGAAATACTTAAATCCTCCACGAGCTTGCGTGGACATAGGTCCACATAAATCAGAGTGGATCAGTTCCAACACATCACTTGCTCGAGACTGACTTGCCTTGAAAGGCCTGGTCATCATCTTTCCCTCTATACAGGATTCACAAACTCGATGTGGAACTACCTGGATTGAATCCAACGTTCCATCATCCACGAGTCTCTTGATCCTCTTTAGATTGATGTGACCTAGTCTCAGATGCCATAGATATGTAAGATCCTCATCAGAAGATGAAAACTTTCTCTTCTTATGATTAAATGAGTTATATGCAGCATTCACGGAAGATTTATGCAAACAAGTTATGATATAAAGAGAGTCTTTATGTATCCCATGACAGATAACACCGTTATTGCCATTGATAGTAACATGACTATCAAAAATAACTGAAAATCCATCATTAATTAAACAGGAAACAGAAATAAGGTTCCGCCGAAAATCCGGCACATACAAGAAATCTCTTAAAATCAAAATATTGTCTTGAAAGCATAAAGTAACATCTCCAACTGCTAGTGCAGACACACGAGCAGCATTACCCATGGAGATCGTCACCTCGCCATCATTCAGCTGCCTTGTCGTCCTGAATCCCTGCAAAGTGTAACAAACATGATCAGTAGCTCCAGTATCCACTACCCATGAATGGGTAGAAACAGATGCTAGACATGTTTCCGTTACAAGTGCTAATGATGTACCTTGTCCAACCCGCTTGGTTAGACAATCCTTCTTCCAGTGACCAGTTTTGCCACAACGGAAACACTTGCCCTTCTTCCCCGGTGTCACAGTCTTCTTTTTCCAGAACTTTTGCTTCCAAATGTTGTCTTCTTGAATTTCTTTCCAATCACCCCTTTAGCACCTTTCGATGAAGCAGGGCGACTACCGGAAGAAACCAAGACTGCCATTTTAGGTTGCATGACTGATTCAGCCGCCATGAGATCACTAAGTAACTCATTGAGAGTATACTCCTTTTTACTCATGACAACATTCAGCCTAAAGTTCTCAAAAGACTTCGGAAGTGAGTTGAGTATGATATCGAACTTGGCTTCCCCGTCAATACCTCCTCCATGCAACGTCAGTTCATCCATGAGATGAGTCATGGAAACAATGTGCTCCCTCACTGAGCTACCATCAGTCATTTTACAACTCACGATTTCCCTCATGAGTTTAAATCTGACAGCTCTATCCGATTCCCCATAAGTAACTGTGAGACTATCCATAATCTCAGCTGCTTTGTCATAGTGTTGATGTTGTTGCTGGAGCACCTTAGACATAGTGGTCATCATGTAGCACTTGACTACATTATTAGACTTGACCCACTTGTCATAGAGGTTCCGCTCCACATCAGTTGACTCAGCAGTAGGGACAACTGGATACGGAGTGTTAAGAACATATTTATGTTCCTCTGCAACTAGGATATAATCCAAGTTGCGCTTCCATTCCAGGAAATTCGGACCAGTTAATTGATTTTGTGCCAAGATATTTATGACATTATTCATAGACATATCTGAAAACAATAATTGATTAAAGTAAGAACATACATGCAAAACATTGAAACAAATATGCATTGTAACCTTTTGATAAACCAATACAATTGTTCCCCCCAATTGCCTAGGTGCATCTACTGCAAGCTCCTTTCGAAGACTTTTACAGCAGACCACCTAACCAGACTGCTCTTTGAAGTTCCAGTCTTTAATTTCAATTCATGCCAGGTATTCGCCGGCAAATGAAATTAATAATCGGAGATAAAACTAAGACCATGTTCAACCTATCTGAGCAAGGACATCATTCATGAGTTAGTACTCAGGCAACATCTAAGCATTTGACCACAATTCTAACTCCGGAAGTTAAAAGGACGATTTATCATACGTACTAGACCCATGACACATGCCTCTTACAACCTTTGTTATCTCATTTAAAACAATCCTAGAGAACTTATGAACAAATAAAGTAAGCAGGCTACGGTCGTGTAGACGTCTACTCACTTCACTGTCCACTTCTCACATGTTTAAATGTTTTATTTAGAAATCTCATCTATTAGAACTTATGAACAAATAAAGCAAGCAGGCTACGGTCGTGTAGACGTCTACTCACTTCACTGCCCACTTCTAATAAGAGACCGCATTGTGGAGGTCTTGTTGATTTTAATTAAAAAATCTTGCTTAGTCTTTTTCTTTCAAAAGGTTCTTATGCGCACAGATTATTTTATGATCCATAAATTATGTCACATCTAAAATTCCATCATATTTCCCACATGATTCCTGAATTTATAGACATAATTTAATACATAAAATAAATCACATAAAGCATGCTTTGAACAGTAAATAATAAAGCAGTAACATGCTTTCCTATTATCTACAACATGCTTTAAAAATAAATAATAAAAGCAGTAGCATGCTTTCCTATTATTTACTAGTGCGCACATAATAAATCACATCATACGTGAAAATAATTAAATAAACAAATAAATTTATCGTGGCCCCTTGACGCAATTACATGGGAAATAAAATTAAATCTATCTATTACAATGATTTAATTTAATACAGATCTTCAAACTGAGCTCGCACTCTTTAATTTGAAATCTGCAATCTTGGGCTGAAAGAATACAGCAATTTGGGCCAGGTATTAGGGTTTCAGGCCCACTGGGTTGTAAAACCCTAATTTTGAAAAAAACCTAGTTTCAGCAAATCGGGCCGCCTCCGGGCTGTCGGGCCCGCGCCCAGCTCGGATCTGAACCCTAGCAGCAAACCCTAGCTCACAGCTAGGGTTTCCAGCTGCCACCTTCCCCAACCTAAACCCTAGCTGCCGCCGCCATCAGCCCTGTCGCCGACCGCCGCCCTCGCTGCAGCAGCCTTCCCGCCTGACGCACATAGCCGCGCCACCGCCGACCAGACTCACGCAGACCCACAACACCGGCCGCCGCTGCTGAAAATGAAATGTGCATGCTGCGTGCGCGAATGGCTGCAAGAGCCGCATGCGACTCTACAGACACAGACGCCGGTTCTCGCACCAGGCTCCCGCCGGCCTTGCTGCCCTCGTCGACCGTCTTTCATCATTCTGCAGAGAGCACTCGCCGGACTGCTGCGAACCACGCCGGCCAAACACCAGCGCCGCTGCCTGCGCGAGAGGAGAAATGATGGGGTGCTGCTGTGAGGAAGACACCATCGCGCGCGGCTGCTGCTGCAGAGAACCGCCGCGCGCCTCCTGCGCGCGGCCACTGCCTGGCAGGCCGAGGGACTCCGCCGCCGGCCACCGCTGCGCGCCGCCGGCGCGCGGCTGCTGCTGTCGTCGGAAACCTGCTACACCACCTTGTCGCTGTTCTTGTTCTCCATGTACTCCGGTTTGCAGATTAAATAAAATTAAATAACAGATCTAGTCTAATCGCGGATTTTCTCGCGATTTAAAACAAAACCAAAACAGAGAGGGGCCACGAGAACAAAACATCTACGACAATTTAATTCATCCACGATAAATTAAATAACATGCATAAACTATTTGTCAAATTTATTTTCCTACAGAGCCATAAAATACGAACCTGGCTCTGATACCAATTGTAGGAACTGAGTCTACAATAGGCGACATGAATCGCCATTTATTAAAACTCTGGATTCGATTTATGGATATCAAAATAAATATCATGACAAACAGTAAATGCCCTATGCATGCTCCTATTTAATTTAATTCGTAGATTCAAAGGAATACCTGAGACTCCAAGGACTGATCTACAGATCTAGATCGATGATGGCAATGAAGATGGTGCAGATCTGGATCTGGAATCGATCAAAGCGATGGTGTTCCTACAGATCTGATCTTCTGATCTGTTCCCTTGCTCGATCTAGAAATCTGGTGAGGATACGCTACCGGATCTACAGCCACCCACTCTCTCACAATCTCTCTAGGGTTTCTGATTTGAAACTTCAAAACTTATGTGGGAAAATGAGAGATTCATCTATTTATATAGATCTGAGAATGGGCTATTAGGGTTTAATAAACCCTAATAGGATCTGAGCAGTGTTGGGCCAGACCAGGGATCAAATGCAAATAATAAAGTGGGCCTCATATTAATTAATTCTATGTTCAACCCAGAACATAATTAATTAATAAAGATTAATTCATGCCACCAGAGAATTAATGCTGACCTACCCCTTTATTACCATGTTATTAGGAACGGGTTGCATTGACTTGGTTAATCCCCATATTTAAGGTTTCAGACATTCATTAATTAATTCAACGTATGACAATTAGCTGTAATTAATTAATCTCTTATTATTCCTGAGTAGTACCACTCAACCCTTATCGCTTATGCTTGAATCAATGATTCAGCCTGCAGGACTTAGCATAACGAACCTCGTGACCTTCCCAGGGAATGTCACCATCCTGAAACGGATATGGTTATCTAAATCCAGCCTGAGGAAACCCCACACAAGCTGCCATCACCCAAGATGCAGATATACGAGTACATGTAAGACTCTCCACCATAGCAGGTCAAAGTGACAGTCAACCCATGTGTGCCCTTCAGCTTTCAATGGACTTTAGATCCGACCAAGTTACCGAGATCTTTACTCATTCATATGCCAAGTAGAATGGTTCATCTCACTGTTGATCCTATCAATACATTGAGATGTACCGGTCACACAAAGCAGTCAAGATAAACCACTTATGGACTTGTGTGCCGCAGCCTAAACTGACAGCCAAACCAGAAATTGTCTCAGCTGTGATAACTGTTTATATCTCGCTAGGTCGAACGATCTATACGATCTTTTGTGATCTCTTACACACCGTATGATCTTCCTATCGACGAGATAACTGGATGTGTTTGTTCGCATCGTATGATTGTTAATTCAGACAGGAGTTGTTTATTGCAAGTCATTAATGATTACCAGTATATCAAACATAACGTTTCCTAATATACCAATCATAATGTTTTTATGTATACAATTCCTACACTGTTGAGGAAGTTGTTCTTGTGACTTTAGCCACACTATTCACAGCTAAGTCAATATCCATGGTGGCCCCACCTAGCTCAACATCTTCTCATTAATTGCCATGATTTCAACTCCGACCTTCCTGCCAGCTCAAGAAGAATATCCAGCCAATCGTCAACTGGTGTTTTTCTAAGTATAGCCTCGGCTACACTTGAGATAACTGCCGAGCCAATTCTTGATCTTGTTCTATTTGATCCTTCCAAAGTACTTGGTCCTAACACCTTGCTCTAGCAGCCGCAATCCCTTATACAAATAGGTCGATGCTTCAGGTTATATCATAGTTGTCCCTTTTATGAGTTTCTCGCTCGAGAATTTCGTGCTACTTAGCACAAGACCACTAGAGGTGGACTAGTCGGGTCGATATCTTTCTGTCTAAGAAGATATCAACCCGACTAACATTCATGAAGGGAACTCAAACTTTCATACTCTGTAATTGAGAGTTGTACACTCTCAGGTAGTAGAAAAACTGAAGTTGTCACCCGTATTCAAGTACCTGGGACAACTAAAGTTGCAAAATGAAGTGCCTAGTTTGTGGATAATGGTAAAGCTCAACTAACTGTTGGCTTAGTTGTTTTATATAATTAAATTAAGTTAATTTGTGGGTTATAATTATATACTAAATGTATATATTATGAAAAACATATGCATAAAAATGAATCAAAAGTCAAATCGAAAGTCAAATCGAAACCTTACACAAGCACAGGGGCATACCCCAGAGAAAACAATCATATGATATGCTAATTCTAATACGGTGACCAGCTGACAACGAAAATCAAGTAAGCAATGCTATAGCATACAACCTAGACAGATAGGAACCTTTGGTCCACAATGAGTGTGTTATCCAGACTAAGTTATCACCGCATCCTCATGCATCATACCCAAGGTATGACATATACAGGAACTAACGAGGTTAGTCTCTATACATCCCATCCTATTGAACAATCAAGCAATCAAAATAGGAGATATTTACAAAGTATTAAACTCAAAATGTGATACTAGTTTTTCTATCAAATAGACCGAATACATGATCTGGAACACATCTTCCAAAATACCATGAACGAGAGCCACAACATCAAATGGCACCCCATTAAATACATTCTTATTCCTTGCATACCAAATATGATTAATTGTCATGGCCAATGCAAGTAACCGGACCTTTTTCAGTACTTTGGATCTACATTGTTCCCGAAGACACCTCTTAAGCGCACTGCCTACTTTTGAAGTCCTATGTTGCATCCTTAGCCACTCCCAAAAGACCTGCCAATATAATTTAGTTTTCGTACATTAAAAAAAAATTATACTCTTGTTAGATAATGTGCACAATGTGCAAGTGAGTGGAACATCTTCACTCAGGAAACATAAGTGGTCCCGAGTCTTCAATCATCACTGTAAAATGAACCAAAGAATAACAGAAAAATGAAGAGGTACAAACGACTTCTTGATGTGCTTATGCAGAACTTCTAGACTTCTATAACCCTCCAATAATCATAGACAATAGAAGCCCCTTTTTTTACAAATCACCTATCCAATAAGGAACCTGTTAGGTGTTGATGTAGAAATCCCACCTTTAAAATTGATGTTTTTATGCGTCAAAACTGTGTACCAAAGTCTAGGCCTTAGAGTTATTACCTCATGTAATCCTTGTATAGGATGATCGAGTTGTAATAGTCTAGGAGAAGAGAACTGTGAAAAACTGTGGAACAACTTTCAAAGTAGAAGTCGTCCTGACAAGAAAAACTGAGCAGAGTAACGGATGCGGAAAACTGGTGCAGACAATATTCCAACTGTCAAGGATTGTATATCAAGAAAAACTGTGGATACTGTTTTTATAAAGAAACTGTCAAGAGGCACTCTGTTGGTCCTGATATATCAGAGTCGTCGTGCTTTAGCAAGAACACGAAATGCAGCGAAATGATTAATCGTCACTTACACTTATGTTTTCTTTGAAGATTATTTAAACTCAGGTATAGATTAAGGTTTCTTCAGTTATACGCTAGCAATATGCTTGCTAGGTTTAAAATCTCGTGCGTAATAAAACAGTAAAGAAACACGATGTTTATAGTGGTTCGATCCATATAGATCTACGTCCACTCCTTAGCCAAAACGCTAAGAATTCACTAAGTAAGTATACAGAATACAAGGATTCGCCTTGGACGTTAAGTAGGCAGTGAACTTTCGGCCTGGCTACTTGACAGCTATCCTCCGATATTCTGAACTCCTCAGGTGTAGGTCTCGCTGAGTCAAGGGCACACCTTTCAAACACTTGCCTTTCCTACTTTGGAAGTTTTAAAGTTACTTCCTAACTTTCCTTCGGATGCGGCTAAATGCCCGTCTTAGTCTAGACCTTTTTAGGTGTTCGACTGTTGGAATCTTTCAGAAAAGAAAGATATCCCAATGATTGAAGAATCTTGAGTGCAATCAAGAATCTCTTCAATGGAGTGTCAGTAAATCAATGAAAGACACTTCTGGTTGTTGAGAGCATTGAATACTCTTTATCACGGGCTCTCAACTGACTACTTTTTCACTTGTTCGCTTTGTCAAAGGAATCTCACTCTTAGGATGTTTGCGAATGACAGTAGTGATAGAAGCAGTAGTAATTTTCACTTTTGGACCTGCCTTTTATAGGTGGAGATTCAAATCTTGAATCTCCATATCTGTTAGACACAACGACTCCTTTGTCCGAGAGTGATATGATTTGAACATTCTCTTTTGGCGTTGATCTGTACTTTCTGAACTACTTCGGGAAAGTCTCGTCCTTTGAGTGTACTTTTGTCAGAACGGGAGTAAGGCTTCAGTCTTTGACTATCTTGCTTTGCTAGGATCTTTTAGCACAATCTGCTAGATGAATATCCTTAGCGATATGCTAGATGTGTAGTCTGCTGTTGCAACTTCCGCTAACTTTTGGTTCCTTTTGACTTCCATCTGCTAGCGTCTTTCGCAGTTTGCTGAATGTTAGCAAATGCTGATTCCTTAGCATTCTGCTATCATCTGACTTCTAGCGAACGGCATTCTCCGATGTCTGCTAGGAAACCTTCTAGCAAACTAGTCTATTACAACTCAATATATGACCTATACAGGACATTACAAGATATGCTAGACTATCTAGAATTCAGCAAATGATCGACCAAATGCTAAGGTTTGATTCAACAAAATCTTTTTACAAATAAATCCTAAGGGAGATTTTAGGAATAATTTCCCAACAATTTTCCCCTTTTTGGTGCGATCAAAGCTTACTATCATTTGCGGAAGCTAAGAGGAAGAATGTCTGTGTTTAAAAGACTATGCTAACCTAGCAATCTAACACAGAGTTTATCGATCTTAGTTCTAGCAGATTAAAAAAATGACATTCCCCCTCAATAAATGCTGGGAAATATTTCTCGATTAATCACATAAATGTTGTACTAGACTGTCAGCACCCAAGAATTATCATGCATTTGAATACACAAATAATGTATTTCAACTAGGGCACGCAGTGAAAATCAGAGATTGACAATGAGAGGTTGTCTCAGTCTGATCAATTTTCATTCATATGATAAATGCATTACATGTACAATGAAAACGATAGACAGAGACAAGTCAAAATACAAGAACGGAATGCAGTCAGGAGTCTGGAGCAGGCTTCTTTAGCTTCTCCAATTCGTCGAATTTGCTTGGTGCCATCTGCACAAATGAGTCCAAAAACTCCTTAGCAGCTGCACGTTCAGCGGCTTCTAACTCAAGATCCTTAGCAATCCTCTCATTTTCCTCTTCGAGCATCTTGATTTACAGCTCTGTTTCCTTCTGCTTTAGCTCCTCAAGAGCTTTCTTCTTCTCTTCTTTGGCAGCAGCTCGAGCTTCTTTTGCTTTCTTCCTCTCAGCAGCCTCAGCAATCCTCCTTGCTTCCCCCTCTTTGATTGCATCCAAAAATCTGGAGGAAAAAGAATTAACCTTATTCTCTACCTGCTGCTTATGCTCTGCTATGTCTTCCTTGACTTCCTGCACAGTAGCCTTGACAGAGGAAACATCAGACTCGACTGAATTCACCCTGGTCGTTATGGTATCAACATTTGTTTTGACTACCGCAATCTATCTCCGTATGTCCGTGGCTTCTATCACCATTCTCTCAGATATGGTGGATACAGCACTTTGAACGGTCATTTGAACTACCGAGTTCAGATATGTTGGAAAGTGGAGAGAGCTAACCGGAGTAGCAAAGAAGGATGAAGTAGTAGGAACAATGATTGCTTGACTCTTGGCAGTGGAAGTGGATATTTCTTCCATGACGACTTCTGTGCTCACTGTTTCAGCAGTATCAGCTCTATTGGCAGTAGCTATCAGATAGATGTCGTCCTCGATCTCTTTTAAATATTCTGCTTTAGCAGCGGCAATGGTAGCTTCCTCTAGCTTCCACGCTTCTTCTAGTGAATGTGCTAACATATAAGCCCGCAATTCCTCCTCTCTGTTCCGGTATGCGACAATCTTAAGCCTTTGAGCGTTGCGCTCTTCTTCCTCACGAATCGTAGCTAACCGAGCTTGTAACTTTGTTTCTTTGAACTTCACAAGTTCAGCTTGGTGTTTCTTGTATTCAGCAGCTGCTCGGGCTTGACGCTTAGATAGTTGAATGTGATTGTCAGACAGCCTATCCGGAGCAAATGTAGATTTCGGCAAGGAATGTGAGGAAGATGTTAGTCGATGAGCTTTAATGGCCTGGAGCCTGGCTATAACAGCCTTACCACTATACTGTTTGGAACAGAGGGATTGATCCATCCAATTATTTGCCCATTGCTCCTCGCGTCTCCAGAAGCTTAGACCTTTCCATGTCATCAGCATTTCTCTTTCTTCTAAGCAAAGCTCTCTCGAAATATAATCATATTTCTTCCATCTCCTTAGCTCTTATTCTAGTCTATCTCCTTCAACTCCTTCTTCCAGCTCTCCAGCGAATACTTCCTTGATTTCCTTCTCCACTATCAAATCCACAAAATTCTCAATGTCTCGTCCAAAAGTTTCAAAGTTAGAATATATTTGATCTTCTGATGATATCTCAGTACCCCACTGAGAAAATCTTCCCAACTTGAATGTAGGACAAGGAGGTCCATTGAATGGTATACGAAGTTGATTGTTGTCTGTTGTGGAGATCTTCCTCAATTCTTTTGCATCATAAACATTTTTGACTTCTTCATCAGAATCGGATTCAGAGATGCAAGTAGGAGAGAAACTCTCACGGTTTCTAATTTCAGCATCGGAAGGAGCTTCTGCGTGAGAACCTTCATTAGGATTTGCTTCCTCATTCCTAGCAGACGGTTCCTCGATAGCAATCTGTGAAGAGCAAACTTCGTGCTCAGCAAATGAGTGCTCCTCCATGTGTCCAATCTGCTCAGCAGATTAATCTCCAGCACCACTTCCTTCCTTGTCATCTGATTCTCTCTCGACTCCAGAAGGACCTGCGTCCGGATTCCCCGGAAGCTATCTAGATGACCCTCGGATAAGATGTTCCTCATCGGAACTGCTTTCTAAGTCCACAATCGATTCCACCTTATCGAATCTGTCGGCCCGAAGTGCTTCATCAAGCTCTTCGTCTGACTTAGCATCTTGTTCTGATATTATTGCTCCTTCATCGTCAACTAAGGGAATTGAAATGGTGATCCTTCCATCTTTGATACCCTTCCCTTTCTTGGCAGCATGTCCTTCCATAAATGCTCCTTGTAGTAGTTGAGTGGCTTTCTTCTGAGCTTTATGTTCTTCAGCAGCTGTCTTGATTCGTTTGAATTCTTTATCTCTCCCTTCGAACGTCATCTCTGTGATAAACTTCTTGTATTGCCTCTTTTCATGCTCTCTTCTTTGAGCATTACGCCTTCTCTTTGTTTCTCTCACTCCCTGAATGCGCTCTTTCAGGCATCTGGATGACAGAGGGATGTGATTTGGATTATCTTCAGCAGCTTCTTCTGCTGTGACTTCAGTAGTCTTCTTTTCTGCTGTGGCTTCAGCAGCTTTCTTCTTTGCTGCGGCTTCAGTAGCCTTCTTCTCTGCTGCGACTTCAGCAGCCTTCTTCTCTGCTTCTGCTTTCTCTAATTTTTCCTGCTCTGAAGTTAGAATCAGCTTTCTCCTTGTCTTCTTCTTTGCTTTCTTAGCAGGAGAGGTGATGTTAGATCTCTTCTTCGTTGGAATTTCCATTGCAATAGCCCCAAGAACAAGTGGAGGTTGTTCGCCTTCCTTTGCGGTCATGATCTCATTGATTTGATCTGCTGGTAAATTTCCCAATTTCTCAATCTCCTTGAGATTCTTGAAGCAATGCTCTGTCTCAGCATTCGTCTGGAGTAGAGCAATCTCTTCAGCAGACATAGGAATAGCCGGCTGTAATATTTTAATTGCCGTAGTGGATGCATCTGGTTCTTCAGAGGATGTGGTTTGTCCTTGTCCACATTTGATTTCCCAGTCAACTTACGAGGATTTCTGACATTTACAGGTTTGAGCTCTTTCCTTGTCGCCGGAATGTAGTCTGTAGGAAGAAGACTTACACCACGATCAACTCCTATGTTGGTGAACAGCATTTCCAAGTACTTGTTGATTTTTAACCCAAAATTCACGTTCGAAGAGAACGTTCCATCTACTACCATATGGTCATTCTTCCGAGCATGTTCAGACCATCGCTCAAGAAGAATTCTGCCCAATTTCCTTTAACGTTGTTCAATGCCATCATAACGGCATACTTCTTGGCAGAGAGCTCCGAGTAAGAACCGGCGTCACATTGGAGCATCTTGATTACTATCTCCGCAAGGAGCTTGTAATCATCAGACAGAGTGTTAATCGGTGTAGCAACCTTAAATGTAATCACCTGCCCTTTCTTGTCTTTTAACTCCCCTGGTTTCTTCCACAAATTCCAACGTCTCTCCATCTCAACAAGATCATTGACCTTGTATTGAGAGATTCTTGTCCCATAATTTCGAAGCCCAAATGTCCTTGAAAGAAGATCAGCATTTACTTCCACAAAATTTCCATATACACAAGTTTTGAACGATTTCTGATCATCATTCATAACTGCCCTAGCATAAAATTCTGAGACCATATGTGGGTGAAAGCGATCAGGCTCAGCAAAAAGATATTTTACCAATAATTCGGAGTTAAGAAGATCCAAAATCCACTTTGGAATGTGTTTGATGGCAAGAGGCATATAGAGGATTCTGTCTTTCATAATTTGAGAAAGATGCCTCTGCTCCATCGTATGACTGGATATCTCCTTTTTCCGAGCCAAAACCACCAATCTCCTGTACGGAACTGAATCATCAATGTCTTCCTTCTTCATGATTTTGGTGAAACCGGGTGCATGTCGAACATGTAGTGGCGAATCTATAGGGGGTGGGAAAATGAAGGTGGGTGGTTGGAATGGGGATGAAGGGATAAGGTTTTCTGGGTTTTCGGTAGGAGATGATTCAGGGTGAGTGGTATTGCTTGGTTCTTGATTTTGGGTGATTGGAGAATTGGGATTTGTTGCCATGGTTGGGAATCTTGAGTGTGAGTAAGGGATTTTGGAGAGGGTTTGAGGAAAAGGATGTGAAAAGTTTCAGAGGGATTAGGGATTTGAATTCGTTTTGCGGAGGAATAGATGGGTTTGAAAGGTGAAGTGAAATCAACGAAAATCGACGGTAGAGATTGCACCCTTTTTAAGTTCAATCGACGGCTGGGGTTAAATGGTCACGTCGTGCGAGTACGCACGTTCTCAAGAACTTGAGTGCTGATGATGTGGCACGTTCTAATTTGTCGCCGCCGTCTGCGCGCATTAAATGCACCTCTTTAGAGATTCAAAAATCTCCCGCGTCTGAGTGATAAGATTCAACAGCTGGAAATCTAGCATTTAAGTGAGATCTCATCAGAGAGAACACCTGACGTCGGATAATGATTATAGTCTGTCAAAAAATCCCACGTAGTGCCAACAATCTTTATATCTCCGATATATTGAATATAAAATCCATCACTCTCATCTCTGGTTTATCCTACTATTTCCGATTTGACCTTCACTTAATGTTACCACTATTCTCTCTGTGCGGCTGTTCGTATTCCGAGAGAAATAGTAACCAGATGTGATTCTACCAGGTCTATAAATAGCATGTCTTGAGATCCTCTTGGTACACCTTCTAGCGCACCTTTGCTTAACCTTCTCTTCTCTTCAAACAAAAATCCTCTCTTCAGAAAGCATGGAACATGCCTCAGCTCTCTTTGTACCCAGGAACCAAATCCTGTGTGAGTCCGGTCTCTACTCGGAGTATGAGGCCGACTATCGAGTGGCGGAGACGACAATGGTTGGTCTCCATGCTAATGGACTTGGAAAGTTCGTGTGCATCACCCCACACGCTTTCCAGAGAGATCACCTTCGACTCTTCATCCGGTCGAGTGATTCCGAGGGAGACTCCATCTTCGGTCTCTTCAGGAATCAACTGGTGAGGTGGACTCCCGACACTTTTGTTGCCGATTTTGGCCTACCACGGGGTCCAATAGTTGTGATGAACTGTCGTCGTGAGGAGATAGCTCCAGAATGGACTTCATGGATGAAGTGGAGGGACTCTCCTCAGTTCGAGTTTTCCCCTACCCCCTCTGCCTATGGCCTTCAGACTCAATACAAGGTCATCTTCCAAATTGTCTGTGGCATGATCGTCGGGGAAGATCCTGACGACATGACATTCTCCCGCGAGACATGGAGGGCCATGATGGTGTTCGATGATAAGGCGGAGGTGGACTGGGCAGCCTTTGTCTTCCGAAGGGTGCAGCGGTGTGTCCGGAGCTTCCCAAATCAACCTCTCCCCTACGGGATGCCATTAAGTTGGCTAATAGAGCAGAGATTCCCAGATCTCGCTCTGGGTCCCTCTAACCTTAGGGGAGTTGATTTCTACCCTTTTAGGCCGTTGCCTCCTTTTTAAATATGTTGTACTCTACTTTTCAATGTAGATAGTTTTTGTACTTACATATTTATGAAATGATAAGCTTTCCACTCCAAATGACTCGTAATCATGTTCTGTGATCTTTGACAAACCAACACGATTTCAACCATATACATATGCAAAGTATAGATAATAACTTCGAATAAGGCTAACTTGTAGTAAAATCCGAATCAACTGTCTTGATTTGCTGAGTAGACCTCTGTCTGCATCTCTGCTAGAATCCTAGCAAATTGATCATCGAGCATAACCATTAATTCTGCTGAATACGCAGCATAAACCATGTCCCAAAATCTAGCAGATTTTGCTATACATTGGATATGAAATTTGACGGTTGGGGGACTTCTGTCAGACGAGATGGATCGACGGTCTTGAGTGCATATGTCCTGTCGCATGTCGTTCCTTTCTCCAAGAAACACTTGAGTAGTCTGACATGGCAATTTTTCACTCGTCGCAGCCGTCTGTGTGCATTAAATGCATAGCAGATGACCATTAAACGTCTTCGGCTGAGCTGATTTGTCCTTCATGATGATTCTTCTTTATTCGTCGTTTCATATTCCGAGATATGAATCATCATGACTTTTCACTAGAATTCCAACCTGTCATAAGTGATAAGTAATGACTCTTTTCTATATAAAGAGCCTTCTTGTGATGAACATTAACAACACAAGTGCCCTGATCTGCATACTTCTTCATAGCTTCTTTTCAAGTCCTCCAAAAAAAATTATGGATTCTCCAGGACAATCCTTAGAAGTACGCCGTAACCAGATTCTTCATGAGTCTGGTTTGTATTCACTGTATAACGACGATTACGTTGTGGCTGAAACGGTCATGACGAAGCTTAATCGGAGCGGGTTGGCTAAATTCGTCATAGCCACCCCACGGCTTTTTCATGGCGATATTCTGCGAGACTTTATCAAAGACTGCTCTGTTGAGGAAGGGATCATCTATGGTTCCTTCCGCGGCAAGCTTGTCTGTTGGTCTCCTTACTTTTTCTCTCGACGTCTCGGCCTTCCCAGGGGTCCATTGTCAGTGTTGGACTATCGTTCAGCGGAAGCGGCCCCTGAGTGGTTGTCGTGGCATAAATGGCGACGTTCCTATTGGTTCAAATTTTCTCCTCTGCTTCATTGTATGGTCTGCAGACTCCATATTGGGTGATATTCCGTATCATCCATAACATACTGTTGGGAGAAAGTCTCGATGATCTCTCCTTCTCGAGAGAGACATGGCAGGCCATGATGGCCATTGATGATGAAGCCGAAGTTGACTGGGCGGGCTACATATTTGACAGGGTTCGAGATTGTGTCCAACTTTACCCTTCGGTGCCTCTGCTGAATGGAATGCAGCTCAGCTGGCTACTGGAGCAGAGCTTTCCTCGGATGGTAGAAGGTCGATCTAACCTTCTGGACATAGACTTCTTCTCGTTCAAGCCTCGTTCCCCCTAAAATAGGAATCATGTTGTTGTTTTTCTTTTTCTCAACTCCTTTTTGTAAAGACGACTTTTAATGAATAGAATGATATTTCTTTTCAATATATGCATATCTTTAAGAATATGATCTCCAACTCTGACGTTTGCTCAAAGATCAACCATCGTCTGCTTAGCATCCTTTATCCTGGCAATTCTTGTTATGACAAGCTTTCCTTAGCAGACGAATACAGCATTCAGAATACGTAAATAAGGTCTTCATGAAATCCAAGAAATCCAGAAAGAATAAGAATAGCATCTTATTCATCCATAGTCTCGTCTAACTCCATGAGACCCAATTTAATGCATAACTCCTTGAATCTGGATTCTGCTAGAGGCTTCGTGAATATATCTGCTATCTGATCTTCAGTGCATATATAGCGAACATCAATATCCTTCTTCTCCTGATGATCTCGAATAAAATGATGACGGATATCAATGTGCTTGGTCCTAGAATGGTGGACCAGATTCTTAGTAATGCACATAGCACTGTTGTTGTCGTAATAAATCGGCACACATTCGGGAGAAATTCCATAATCTTGCAACTGTTGCCTTATCCATAATATTTGTGAACAACAACTAGCGGCAGCCACATACTCTGCTTCTGTAGTAGATGTAGCAACAGAGTGCTGCTTCTTGCTGAACCAGCTAATAAGCTTATGTCCAAGAAATTGAATAATTATTGAGGAGCAACGAAAATTTCTACCTTGTTTGGAATTTGTGCCATTTCTTTCGTTTGATGAGTGACAAAGTTGTTAGACTTATTTCCTAGAATTTGACAAATTTCTCTCTTGAGGTTGCATTAAGTGTGGTAATAGGGTGAAAATGATTTTAGGCATGTTCCTTCATAGCCCATCTCCCATACACTAACCTTAAATCTTCACTTGTAGCCCCTTTGAGCCTTGAATGAATATTTTTTTCTTTGATTAGAAGGGTTGATGAATAAGATGATTGTGATTTAGTGAATGGTGTGAATTGTGGGAATGTGATGTGAGGCCATGTGCGAAAAAAAAAAAAAAAAAAAAAAAGGAAGAGAGAAAAGAAAAATTTTTAGGGGTTTCCATGGGAAAAGTTAGAAAAATGAACATTGGTGAAAAAGAGAAAGAAAGAAAATGAGGGAAACTCGTTTATGTTGTTCATAAATAACTAAGAGCAAGTTTTTAGGAACCCCGAGAGGAAAAAAAAAAGAGAAAAGAGGAAGATCAAGAATGTGCATAGATAGAAAAAATGATGTGGTTATGATATTCTTGGGTCTTTGGCTTTAATTGCAATATTTTGAGTCACTTAGCCAAAAATATCCTACCTATTAGGTGAGCCACATTACAACCAAATAAAGACCTTTCTGATTCCCTGAAAAGCCACACTAACAAGCAGTGGAGAGATGAGAAATTTGTCAAACCTATGGTGAAATAAACTAAAACTTTGATTGTGTGAATTTCAAAATCCTTTTGCTTGATTGAGCGATGAGTGCAAACACTGCCCGGTGAGGTTTCTCCTCGATAGTTTACCAATAAGAATTTGTTTGGATTGCATGATTTATGTGAATAAGTGAAACTTAGATTGCAAAAGAGGCTTGTGAGGCATTGCACACTTGTATCTGCATTTGATTGGAATTCTTTTCTGTGAATTGATCGAGGACGATCAATGGTTTAAGTTTGGGAGAGTTGATAAGTTAGGATTTTCACCAACTTATCTTATTGTTCTTTGACTGTATGTGTAGTGTTTAGATCATTTTTGTATCTTTTTCGAGCATGAATTGGTTTTTGTACTTGGAATGTCGTGTTTGATGAATCATGCAGGTTTTTAGTCGAAAAAATAGAGAAGAATCAGGATTCCAGTTTCAGCACCCCGTCGAGGCTCGTCGATCGATGAGGCAAAGCAAGCCAAGCGCTCAACGAAGGGAAAAAAAAGATCGACAGAAGGAAAGTCCGTGTCGATTGCTGCCCATGCTCGTCGATCGACGAGGATGTTCCAGGCCCAGCGATCAACGCCGAACAGCCTTGATCGACGCGCATGCGGGAATCCTAGTCTGGATCTGATTTGGAGATAAAGGCATATCTAACCCTAGATACTGCTAGATACATCTTTCACCTCTATAAATATTCATGTAAATTCGTTTTTTGAGAAGGAGGAGGAGACCAGAGTTAGAGAGAGAAGAGAGTTAGAGAAATTACAAGAATTTAGTATTGAAGAATTTTTAGAGTTTTATGTTTGAAGACAAGTTCCTGCGGGAAGATTTCCGGATTCCAGTTTTTATGCAATTCAGGTTTTATTTTTCCATGATGAATATTACCGTGAATATGTGTAACTAAATCCTTTCTCAGATTCTAGGGTTTCGAACTATCAATGTATGCTTGTTATGATTAATTGAATTATTTTCCCCTTTCCTTCGTAGTTTGTGAAATCTGTGCTTATTCATAATTCTGATTTGCTGATCACATCTTAGGATTATCTAGCTGATTACTTGAGACGTAACTGTGATAGTTTTCAATCGAAAGAGATTTCCACAATATAATTTGATTTCTTATCGTAAATGAAGGAAATTAATTGTAGGAATAAATTTGTAGATCTTTGGAGTTAGTTAATTTATCTTGAGACCGAGGGGAGATAGGTAATTAATTAATCTACTTTACGAATTGTCCAACAAAGAAGTTTGTAATACTTTTCTGATGTTTCACTACGAAGAGGAATTAAAATTGGGAATTAATCAATTCATTCATACATATCATACTTGATAGGTAGATATCCCTGGAATCTGTGCTTCTCTTATTTGACTTCAAAAGCTTTTTTATTTCCTGTTTAATTTCTATTAGCAAATACTGCAATTTTTAAAACAACAAAACTTTTTATTTGATTTTCCTAATCAGTGTTTTCAAGAACGTTTGACTTAGTACTTAAGGTTTTTCATTATTTCTTTCTCTGAGGGATCGATAATTTCATTTGCCGCTATATTATTAGCTTTGCTAAGTCGCGGGTTAAAAATATACGCGATCAAATTTTGGCGCCGTTGCCGGGGAGAGAATAGAATTAATCTTACTATTAAGTCTGTGATTGAAATATTGCTTTAGGCTGTAATTTTTGTATTTTCTGAATTTTTCTCGCATTTTCGTATTTCCTGTCGATCGACGCTAGTTTGCGTCGATCGACGAAGTCATTTTCTTTCCATCGATCGACGCCTTTGTCGTTTCAGAGGCTCAGTTTTCTTATTTTAGTTCGTCCTGTTTATTTTCCAGTTTTACCTCACTACCTGCTTTGCTGTACAGGTAGTGCATGAGTACAAGATCCAGAGGAAAGGACCCGCTTTATTACTACCCGGACATTGAAGCTACTTGCAGAAAGATCCGAAGGAATAAGCGTGCTCAGGAAAGCTCAAGTAATCACACAATGGAAGATAACGTACCACCGCCCCCGCCAGTGCTAACTGCAGAGGAGCAGGCTGTGCTTATTCAAGAAGTCCAAGCTATGAGGGCGCAAATCCAACAGTACCATCTGGAAAGAGACCTCGAGAGGAACAATCCGAATGGAAGGGACCTTCGCCATAACCCACTGTTTGAAGACAATCCCGACAATGAAGAGGAAGACAACCAGGATCCTCCAGAGGAGTCTGACGATGAGGAAGAAGAGGAAGCCATGCAGAACCGGTACAAACCTCGGTTCAGGGGGACAGATTTCAAGATTGGCATCAATGCCAACAATTTTGAACTGAAGACCGGGTTGGTACAGATGGTGCAACAAAATCAATTCGGAGGAAGACCTACTGAGGACCCCTATGAGCATTTGGACAAGTTCATTATGCTCTGCAACACTGTAAAAATAGGAGGAGTCGGCAAGAGTGCCATTCGAATGCGTCTGTTCGCATTCTCTCTGAGGGATAAGGCACAATCATGGTTCACCGCACTGGACAAAGGAAGCATAGGCACGTGGACCGAATTGAGAAATGAGTTTCTAGGGAACTTTTTCCCTCTGAATGTTATCAGGCAAAGACGGAAAGAAATAATCAGGTTCGCTCAAAGGCCTGATGAAAGCTTCAGTGAGACGTGGGAGAGATTCAAGGAGTTGCTGAGAGCCTGTCCCGGACATGGTTTTCCGCCAGGAGAACAAGCTGAGGCGTTTTATGAAGGGCTCAATGATAAGATAGCCAAATTGGTGGACACCACACTAGGAGACACAATCATGACGAAAAGTGGGAAAAAGGCCATGGAGTTCTTCCAAAAGATGGCCAACAACACTCAACGGTGGTCCTCAAGCCGAACTCGACCTGTGAAAGCTGTCGAGAAAGTAGTGGAAAAAGCGGTGGAAAAAGTTGCCGAGCAACACGATTTGGCAGCCGAGCTGAAAAAGCTCAGGGAAGAGTTTGCTAATCTGAAGCAGGAGAAAACAGTTGCTACAGTTGAAGCAGTGCAGGGTCCAACCGAGGAAGACAATGCTGAGGTGAATTTCATTCAAAGGGGCGGTTATCAAAACAACTACCGAGGTGGATATCAGCAACACAATCAGCAGAATAACCAGCCCTACACCTTCAATCACGCAAGGAATCACCCTGGATTCTCCTATGCAAACCCTCAAGCTGCAGAGCAACCACCACCAGGATTTGCTGTACAAGACGGAGTAATAGTGGAGAAGAAGAAGCCAAATCTCGAGGAGATTTTGGCCAAATTCATAGAAGGCTCCACTGATACTGTAGCCAAGCTAAAGCAGGAAATTTCGGGGGTGAACACAAAGGTCGATCAGATGCAAAAGCACGTGCAGATCATTGAAAATCAAGTCAGCCAGATCGCCGATGCCCTTGGAACTAAACACAAGCCGGGACAACTTCCGAGCAACACTCAGGTCAACCCCAAGAATCAGAATCAGAGGAACCAGATGAACGCTATAACTCTGAGAGGGGGCAAAACCTACGAAGGGCCCAAGCAAGCAGGGACAGACACCCGAGATGAAGGAGAAGCCGAGGAAGAAGGAGAAGTCATCACAGGAGAAGCTCCGTCGATCGACAAAACACCTCCGTCGATCGACGAAGCAGCAAAGCATCCGTCGACCGAGGCTAAAACACCTCGATCGATAACCGCCCCTGCTCTGCCAATGTATAAGCCGCCTCTGCCCCATCCGCAGCGGTTTGCCAAGACCAAGATGAACGAAAGGTATGCACAATTTCTGGAGACAATGAAGACGATGCATATCAACATCCCATTGGTAGAAGCTCTTCAAGAAATGCCCGGG
>JAPKLW010000004.1:1492659-1515940 GCA_026898455.1 Plectranthus barbatus
AACTATCAATGTATGCTTGTTATGATTAATTGAATTATTTTCCCCTTCCCTTCGTAGTTTGTGAAATCTGTGCTTATTCATAATTCTGATTTGCTGATCACATCTTAGGATTATCTAGTTGATTACTTGAGACGTAACTGTGATAGTTTTCAATCGAAAGAGATTTCCACAATATAATTTGATTTCTTGTCGTAACTGAAGGAGATTAATTATAGGAATAAATCTGTAGATCTTTGGAGTTAGTTAATTTATCTTGAGACCGAGCGGAGATAGGTAATTAATTAATCTACTTTACGAATTGTCCAACAAAGAAGTTCGTAATACTTTTCTGATGTTTCACTACGAAGAGGAATTAAAATTGGGAATTAATCAATTCATTCATACATATCATACTTGATAGGTAGATATCCCTGGAATCTGTGCTTCTCTTATTTGACTTCAAAAGCTTTTTAATTTCCTGTTTAATTTCCATTAGCAAATACTGCGATTTTTAAAACGACAAAACTTTTTATTTGATTTTCCTAATCAGTGTTTTCAAGAACGTTTGACTTAGTACTTAAGGTTTTTCGTTATTTCTTTCTCTGGGGGATCGATAATTTCATTTGCCGCTATATTATTAGCTTTGCTAAGTCGCGGGTTAAAAATATACGCGATCATGCACCAGCATAATATTTCCTCCATCTTCAATGCGGAAGAGAGTTTGATCAATCCTTCCCTTCTTAAAGCCATTGGTTAGCAGGAACTTAGACAGAGTTCCATACCATGCTCGTGGTGCTTGCTTTAGGCCATATAATGCTTTCCTTAGCCTGTAAACTTGATTACCCTGCTCGAAGCCTGGTGGTTGCTCAACGTAGACTTCTTCCTTGAGCTCACCATTTAGGAAGGCACTTTTCACGTCCATTTGCATCACATCAAATTCATGATAAGCTGCATACGCGAGGAATAAGCGAATTGCTTCCAGCCTTGCTACTGGAGCAAATGTCTCATCATAATCTATTTCTTTGCATTGTCTATAGCCCTTGGCTACTAGACGTGCCTTGTTTCTGACTACCAGACCTGACTCGTCCTTCTTGTTCTTGAATACCCACTTAGTGCCTATAACACTTTGGTGTTTAGGTCTGTCTACCAATTCCGACACGTTATTACGTGAGAACTCTACAAGCTCCTCGTGCATAGCATTCACCCAATCCGGATCTAGCAGTGTTTCTTCGACCTTTTTGGGTTCTTCAGTGGAGATATAACAAGCTAAAATAGCATTCCCTTGTCTTGTCAAGATAGGATCATTGACATCTCCTAGGACATCTTCAAGAGGATGGGCGCGCAACCATGTTGGTCTGATTGGTCTGGCAACATTTCCATCCCCTGCGCGACCATCGTCTTGCTCATTGTTCTCCGCAGCACCCTCCTGGTGCTCAGCATCTGGGTTGTCAGCAACCGAAACTTCTGCTGCAGGATTTCCGGGAACGGGAGCCTCTTCAGCAGGTCTTTCAGCAGCTGGAATCTCAGCAGCGCCTCTGCCAAAATATTCATGCGTAGCTAAGCCTTCCCCAATTGGAGTAGACTTTGATGTCTCCTCCTCTTCGTCATCAAGCATCTCCAGGATGTCTGGTTCATCAAGAAGATGGGTAGGTGTGGCCTCAGCATGATCATTAGCATCATTGGCCTGGTCAGCAGTCTGATCTCCTGCTGAGTGCGTCGGGTTTGGATTGCAGTCATTCATAGACTTATTCGGATCAATATGCATGTTTTTGAAAGAATTTAAAAACGTTTGATCATTGACATCATCAGTCTCATGATTGCTATCCTCTTTCTCTTTAATTGCTCTGCGCACTAAAGTAGACTCATCAAAAATAACATTGCATGTTATTTCCACAATACCGGTAGTCTTATTTAATACTCTATAACCTTTGTGAGTGGGGTGTCCATATCCAAGAAGTACACCCTCATCTGACTTAGGTGAAAAAGTATTAAGTTTTGACTTTTCGTTATTATGAATATAACATGTAGAACCAAATGCACGGAGATGAGTTATAGAGGGCTTACGACCATTGTACACTTCGGAGTCTTGTTGAATCTGCCAGTGATAGCACTCCTATTCTGTGTATAACATGTCGTCATCACTGCTTCGCCCCAGTACTTAGCGGGTAACTTGGAATCTACTAGCATCGAACGAACGGCTTCCTTCAGCGTCCGATTCCTTCTTTCTGCTAGTCCATTCTGCTGAGGAGTCCTAGCAGTAGATCTTTCGTGTGCAATTCCAGCTTCAGCACAAAAATCCATAAGCGCTCCATTGCAGAATTCTGTTCCATTGTCAGAGCGAATCCTCTTCACGGTGACTTCCTTGCTGTTCTGCTCCTTGAGGATTAACTCTGGTAGGATGAGCTTCACCTCATCCTTGGTCTTTAAAATACGTACCCACGTATACCTGGAAAAATCATCAACCACCACAAGTGTATATAGACGTTTACTTACAGTGGGTGGGTTGACAGGACCGAAGAGATTCATATGAAGTAGTTCTAGGATCCACTGTGATGTCCCCTTCTCAGGATTTGTCTTAAAAGAAGATCTGGTCTGCTTTCCTTGTTGACACGCTTTGCATATTCCTTCTTTGCGAAGTGTCTCATTGGGCAGACCTACAACAAGCTTGTTTTTGGCAAGATAGTTAATAGTTTTGAAGTTTAAGTGATTAAACCTCTTATGCCATAGCCATGTTGTCTCTTCTTTATTTAAGGCTAGGAAGCAGGAATGTTGTTGACCACTCTGCCAATCAACAATATATAGGCCACCCTTGCAGATGCCTCTGAGCTTCACTTCACCTGTAACAGCGTCATCAATAGAACAACCAGTATTGACAAAGGATACGATGTACCCGTTCTCGCATAATTGACTTATGTTGTGTAAGTTGTGCTTTAGATTGGAGACGAGTGCTACATTGATGATCCTCAATCCATTCTGCTCAATGCACCCTCTTCCAACAACTTCCCCTTCACCGTTGTCTCCGAACTTGACTTTGGGACCGTTGTACAGTCTTCTTATATCTGAGAATAGACCTTCGTTCCCTGTCATGTGTGCGGAGCAACCGCTGTCCAGGACCCATTCGTTTGATATGCTCGTTGTCATATCCCTCGGGTCTTGTTCCTCATTTTCTTCAGCTGCTAGGGCTGATTCATTACTCTGCTCAGCATCGATGTCCGCATCGGCAAACTGATCTTCAACAATGTTTGCCATTAACACGAACAGAGCTTCCTCGTTATCTTCTTCTTCTGAGGAATAGTAATACTCCTCGTCATTCTCAGGAATGTCAGAAGCCTCCGTCCTTGTGAGCAACGCCCTGGTAACTGCTTTAACAGCACGTCTTTCAAATCTTTGCTTCAGGTGTTCTCTCTCCTCTCTGCTGACCTTCGGGCATTCAAGCTTTAAATGATCTGGAGAACCACATTCAAAACACGTTCTAGGTTTTCGCTCTGCTGAGCGGTTAGATGATGATGGTTGAATTTCTTTTGCCTCTTTCTCAGCCTTAGCTTCATTCATCATCTTCTGCAGCTTTTTCATCTGCTCTTCCAGTTCATTGATCTTCAGATCAATGGGTTGTGTACCTGTATTGGAAATCGCTTCCTTTGCTGGTGATGCTGGAGCAGGTCTTTCTTGCTTGTAGAAGGGCTTCTTCATCTTATATTTGTTGAAGTCCTTCTTAGCGAAATACGCTAAGTCCTCAGAGCTGTCAGCGAGGTTTGACGAAGCTTGTGCCACGGCTACTTCGTTCTTCTTCGACTGCTGTATAATGAACTCATGAGATTTGAGTTGATCAAATACCTCGGATGTTGTCATGTTATTGAGGTCCTTTTCGCTCAAACTTGTCATCTTCGCGAACCAATCATCTCTTGGATATAATTTGGAGATAATTTTGTTGTTCATTTCCCCGTTTCCATATTCTTTTCCAAGATTGCAAAGTTCGCCTATTATGGTGTTGAAGCGTTCTTCCATATCCTGTATGGATTCATCTGCAATCATAGAAAATGACTCATATTTATCAACGGCTACTTGTAGCTTATTGCGTTTCATTTGATCTGTCTCTTGGGATGCTTCGCTGACATAATCCCACATCTCTTTAGCAGTTTCAAAGTCAAGAGATTTGTCAGCCATCAATTTTGGTAGACAATCATAAATCAGCTTCTTTGCTACGTGTTCTAGCTTAGCTCTCTTTTTGTCTTCTGTTTTATACTCCTCATAGGGCTTTGGAACCAATTGAGGTCTTGGTTCTTCTCCAGCAGCAGCAGCCCCTACAAAAGTGTTAGGTTTCATAATTTTTATTGGACCTCTTTCCAGCACATCCGCCATTTCAGGATGGATGCTTTGTAGGTTTATAAGAACCAGCTTCTTCCAAGACTTGAAGTTCTCCTTGGTGTACTTCCCAAGTGCGTGGTGATTCAACATATTGTTCACGCTTTAAATAATCTCCTGAGCTAGACAAACAAGACACATAAAAATAAGTAATAGTGCAAGGAAAATATAGATCTGGTCTTAAGCGACTCAGAAGCAGTCGATTTTTCAACCTCCTACTCTGATACCACTTGTTGGTCCTGATATATCAGAGTCGTCGTGCTTTAGCAAGAATACGAAATGCAGCAGAATGATTAATTGTCACTTACACTTATGTTTTCTTTGAAGATTATTTAAACTCAGGTATAGATTAAGGTTTCTTCAGTTATACACTAGCAATATGCTTGCTAGGTTTAAAATCTCGTGCGTAATAAAATAGTAAAGAAACACGATGTTTATAGTGGTTCGATCCAAATAGATCTACGTCCACTCCTTATCCGAAACGCTAAGAATTCACTAAGTAAGTATACAGAATACAAGGATTTGCCTTGGACGTTAAGAAGGCAGTGAACTTTTGGCCTGGCTACTTGATAGCTATCCTCCGATATTCTGAACTCCTCAGGTGTAGGTCTGGTTGAGTCAAGGGCACACCTTCGAAACACTTGTCTTTCCTACTTTGGAAGTTTTAAAGTTACTTCCTAACTTTCCTTCGGATGCGGCTAAACGCCCGTCTTAATCTAGACCTTTTCAAGTGTTCGACTGTTGGAATCTTTCAGAAAAGAAAGATATCCCAATGATTGAAGAATCTTGAGTGCAATCAAGAATCTCTTCAATGGAGTGTCAATAAATCAATGAAAGACACTTCTGGTTGTTGAGAGCTTTGAATACTCTTTATCACGGGCTCTCAACTGACTACTTTTTCACTTGTTCGCTTTGTCAAAGGAATCTCACTCTTAGGATGTTTGCGAATGACAGTAGTGATAGAAGCAGTAGTAATTTTCACTTTTGGACCTGCCTTTTATAGGTGGAGATTCAAATCTTGAATCTCCATATCTGTTAGACACAACGGCTCCTTTGTCCGAGAGTTATATGATTTGAACATTCGCTTTTGGCATTGATCTGTACTTTCTGAACTACTTCGGGAAAGTCTCGTCCTTTGAGTGTACTTTTATCAGAACGGGAGTAAGGCTTCAGTCTTTGACTATCTTGCTTTGCTAGGATCTTTTAGCACAATCTGCTAGATGAATATCCTTGGCGATATGCTAGATGTGTAGTCTGCTGTTGCAACTTCCGCTGACTTTTGGTTCCTTTTGACTTCCATCTGCTAGCGTCTTTAGCAGTTTGCTGAATGTTAGCAAATGCTAATTCCTTAGCATTCTGCTATCATCTGACTTCTAGCGAACGTCATTCTCCGATGTCTGCTAGGAAACCTTCTAGCAAACTAGTCTATTACAACTCAATATATGACCTATACAGGACATTACAAGATATGCTAGACTATCTAGAATTCAGCAAATGATCGACCAAATGCTAAGGTTTGATTCAACAAAACCTTTTTACAAATAAATCCTAAGGGAGATTTTACGAATAATTTCCCAACACACTCACAGTTTCTGATCAGGATAGCTTCTCATCAAAGGAATAAGTGAAAAGAAAAGATGCCAAACAGTCATTAAAAAAACATTAAAGAAGCCAATAACGAGAGAAGTGGAAACACTCAGTTATGACTGGCGTACTACGTTGTTCTGCATCTGACACATCAAGTACAAACTGCCCTTTGAGTTTGTCTTCTGCAACAGTATCAAAATCAAAAGTAAAGGAATCACACATCTCTTTTTTTTCTTCATTTCATTCAATAGCATTTGTGCATCACATCCCTCAACAAAGGCTTTCATGTCTCGGGAGAAATTACGCACCTCCATAATAGAACACCCCACAACATCATTACCCCCAAGAGTTCAGCTAGTAATTTTTTAGAAGTTGTGGGACCAATGTTTGCCTTAGCGCAATCTAAAATAAAAGTTTGATGTGTAATATCAAGACTACGATTCACTTTCATGAACTTTATATGCTCAATTTCTACAAGTTCATGATTGTGAGCTTCAATAAACATATTAAAAACATAACCAAGGTATGCAACATATTTAAAAGAAATTTTTGCTTTGCAACCACATCTATTACTAACATGTCTGCGACAATTCGGATGGTAATCTAGTGCAAATCCAAACTCACTATTTGAAACAACAAACTTTTCTCCCTCTCTACTGCAGACTAAATGCCTCCATGTATAAAGATCACCAACTTTCTTCGCACATGACAGTCTTATTTCAAAACCAACTGTTGTAGCATATAGTTTATAAAATTTCACTCCTTAATCTAATGTGCAAAAACTTTGTCCATTATATGGTTTTAAGGACATCAAACAGGGATAAAAAGAACTACAAAACATACAAATTGAATAAAATGTTATATAAAATAATGTAACATCAACATGAAAGATAATATAACAAACAAACCTATAATAATGTAAAGTTATAATACAGTAATAACATATATGAATATAATATAATACTTAAATATTGAATATTGTATCACTAACATAATTTACTGTGCCATATACATGAATTAAATATGAATCTGCATGAAGCATGCAACGTGAAACATCCACGATTAACTGTTCAATTAAAAAAATTGTGAAAATGATCATCACATGACTGTAATAATATAAAACCCTATACTAAAAGTCCTATTAACACAAACGACAATTGCATAATCAACATAATGAAAATAAGCAAAAACAACGATCCACCGTGGATAACAATCAACAACTGTATTTTTTATAAGGAATTATAACAAATCAAACCTTCATCACTTGTGTTCATGATTATAAGATAACTAAATTCACAATCTGTTGTGAAACTGTCGACGAACCACCGTGAATTACAATCAACGATCGCAACGCAACTAACCAACCGTAGACAAACCAACAATTTTCGACGACAACGAACCAGACGAACAAACAATAGACAATAACAGCTGAATTACATGACGGCGAACAACAACAATACTTCCTGTGCTGAGGCGAAAAACCGCAATAAATCTCAACACGAAGGTGAAGAAAAACTAGAAAAGATCCGTAAATATTGAAACTCTGTTTTGGAAACTTTGTTATGAAATCTAATTTAATTATATTGTTAAAGACCATATAACCCTTAATGTATTAAGAATAAGGAAATATCAATTTAAAATCTATAATTTGATAAAAAAAAATGAGAACCACAAGATAAAAAAAATTAAGGGATGAGATTTGGCCTAACATATGGGAGAAAGGTAACATATGATGTTACTTGAGTTAGTATAAATAAAATAATAAAAGATATAATTTTGTTAATTTAAAAGTGTGGAATAGAATTTAATAAAATTTAAAAGTTGAGTTGAGGATATATAAGTATAATTTTCCTATAATCTTCCTTGTTTCATTTTTAGAGAATTTTTTAAGATTCCATTATTCTTAAGTATCTTCGTTTCTAAATCCTTGTTACTATTATTACTTTGAATGTTTTCAGGATTTCTATGGTAAAAGGCTTTAGGAGGAGATTATATGATTAGGGATGCAAAATAGGTACAGTCCATCAAGTTTTGGGCCTAACACATTTGTTTCTCATTATTTTGTTCAAGTTTAATCGAGCTGAATTTTTTTGAATTAAAAATTTTCAATCTAAGCCCTAATCTTTTAGTTTTTGAATTAGTTTAACGTTCCAATTAATTTATAAATTATTTTTTTATTTATAATATTTTTATGACAAATTGTGTCCTCTTTTTTTAATCCTTTAAATAATAAAAAATTACACTATTTTTTTCTCATATAAAAAAATCAAATCACATCAAAATCTTTATATATTCATCAATTTAAATGTAAATGATATATTATTTTATTATTTAATCAATATTTAAATATGTTTTAACTTCATGATTAAATGATGTTTAAGTACTTAACTATTTATTATAAACTATATATTACTAAATACAATTATATAACTTAAGACTAATTAGATAAATATGATTTTGAATATTAAAACTTAATTTTGGTTATATAGTTAAGAAAAATATTGATAAAAAAATAATCGTGTTAGTCAAACTAATCCGTCGGATTTCGGACGGAACCATATCGGGCCTCAGGCTATTCAGTATGAGCCATTCGGTTAAAAAAAACTTTGGACCAAAATATTTCAACCCTAACCTAATTTTTACTCGATTTAATTGAATCAATCCGTATATTTTGGGCTTAATTAACATCCCTATACATGATAGATAAATAATTGGGTAATTCAAAACATAGCTCCCATTTTTCTCAACATAGTCCCTATATTAAAAATATGATAATTTTTTATTTAATTTATTACTTTACCCATCTAATCTTATTAAAAGTAAAAGTAAATTCCTAAATCATAGCCTCCTTTTTATTTGCATAGCCCTATATTCTATTATCTTCTTCATACACATTCAACATCGTGATTAGGCATCCCACAACCTCAGTCATCGCTTCAGGTATGGATCCCCCCCTTCCAACTGATCCTTGTGTTATCACTTGGTTTCCTAGTAGTTGGACCCAGAGGCGGATCTATGAAGAGGCTAGGGGGGGCTCCAGCCCCCCCCAGCCCGAATTTTTTTTCGTTTTCTAGTATCATGATCCGGTTTTTTTAGTATCATGATCCCATTTTTTATGGTATAGCCCCCCTCTTATAGAAGAAAAAATAGATTAAAATAAGGAAAAAGATGATATAAAATGATTGAAGTTAAGGTGAAGGCGAAAAAAAAATTTCAGCCCCCCTCGACAAAAATTTATGGATCCGCCACTGTTGGACCCCAGCCTCTCTTCGCATGGCCACTAGTCAATGATGTAGAATACCATTATTTAGGAGTGGAAAACGTCTCACTAAAAAAATACTTCATGAAAATCTACATGCTCCCTCAACAAGATGTCAGCACTCGAACACTCCCATTAGAAAGCTGCCCACGAGTCCTTGTTTGCCATCGCAAAGGGGTATTCGAGTGCTAGCCGGTATAATCAATTGAGACGAGAATGATTTGAGCTTTTGCGGTGAGAATGAGCCACATATATTGGTAGTCAAAATAATTGATGGTAGTGGATTTATTTGAGAAGATGATTGTATGGTCTCTGAATAGAAAAATTGAATAAAATGCTATACAAATGAGATAAAATGCTATACAAATGAGAGGGGCTATAATTAAAAAAATTATACTTTTATTTTAATAAAAATTATATGGGTGTAAAGTTATATAAAAATATATGATTTTTTTTATGGAGGCTATGTTGAGAAAAATAAAGGCTACTTTTAGAATTATCCTAAATAATTTTATGAGTTTTTAATTCATTAAAAAATAAGAGGCATAATCTATTTGTAATTTTTAAAATTAATAGGAGTATATTGCAATGAAATATCATGTGTTTAAATAAGATTTTTGGTACCTAAATTTTGACGGAGAAGATATTCAAAATTTGAGCTTAAATTATTACATTGAAAAGTTTGGATTGAATTTAAAAAATTTATTAAAACTTTTTAATAGCTTCAATAATTTCTCCAAATTCTAAGATATTTTGTTATGGGCCCTTTATTTATTTATTTTTTTTTCCCTCAAAATAATAAAATAATAGAGAGTAGACAGTGTAACCTCATCTTGTTGACAGTCATTCAGTTCAATCTCATCGCGACCTAAATTTTGATGTCACACGCCCTAATGATGATTCGTTATCCGCCGAGTTTCACCGTCGTAAGGGCGGCGAACAAGAGACCACCGTCTCAGCCGCAGCGAAAGTCCCAACGTCAGAAGCCCGCCACAACCACCTCCCATGGGTTCGGCGGTGAGAAGAAAGCTCCCGTGTGGCAGTGCGTAGAGAACTGCGGCGCCTGCTGCAAACTCGATAAGGGCCCTACATTTCCCTCCCCTGAAGAAATCTTCGACGACCCTTCTGATATTGAGGTCTATTCCCACAGCTTTCTTGTTTACTATGTGTTTTCTGTGTGATTGAATTGAAATATGGGGCGCATTGATTGTAAACCCGTGTAGCTGTTGAAGAAGTTCAGGAAATGCGGGTAAACGAATTGGATTTGCATCTATTTATTTAATATTTGGATAAAAAAGAGTTTGATTGTACGATTTTGAATTGTAGATATGATGTGTACGTTCTTGATCTTTTGAAGTTTTGTTGCAGTGTAAATGAACGAGGTGGAGTTGAGTTGGGGTATTGACTTATATATGATGTTAGATATGTGGATATAATGTGTATAGATATTGAGATTTTTAAAGGAATGTTAGTAAGTGATTTGGAGTTTGCATAGTTAAGAGGATTTTGTTGCTTATATGATGTGGAGTGTATAGCTATTTTAGCAGAAGGTGAAAGATAAATTGATCTTTGAGTGAAGAAAATTTTGAATACATTGTTGTATATGGAGATATACATGTGATATTTTTCAAACAAAGTGCATAAACAAACTGGTTTTGAGGAATCTTTAAGTAGGGGGGTTTGTTGATCAAATGATGTTGAATCTGTGGATATAATCTCTTCAGCTGTACAAAAGCTTGGTTGGCCAAGATGGATGGTGCATACACTATGATAAGAGCTCAAGAAAATGTTCAATTTATGCTGGTGAGTGAGTGCATTTTTATCTGCAAGTTGTGGATTTTTTGTTGCAATATTATGTTGAGTTATGGAGCCGTCATTATATCAATGATATATTAGGCTGTTCATAAAGAGTTGTAGAGCCCTAGAATGTATCAATTAGGGTTGATATATCTTTCTCTAATTAGATTTTGTTTTCCCTACGAAGAAGTTTCCTTTGTAATCAGTTCAAGTTGTGCTAGGGCATGTGCGTGTGAGCATGTACCTTAAGTGCCAAATGATAGCCTCCACAAGATATCTAGTGAATATATTAGCTTGGTAGCACTCTCATATATAATCATGGATGATGAAACAGCATGTGTTCTTAACCAATGCTCGTGTGTGTTTTCAAGATTGATTTGCACATCAATATCATCATTTTGTATCTAAAGTTGTGGTGAGGGGCCTCATCAAAGCTTCCAAATCCATCATTTCAGCTTATATTTGATTCTTGTGTTCTAGTATGTTGACCTTTTCAGATCGTCCGTATTTTTGCCGAGTTGAGCCAGAGGTTTTTGATACTCTATATGGGATTGACAAGAAAAGATTCAACAAGGAAGCTTGCAGGTTCACAAACCTAGTCCTCTTTATTTCGATGTTAAATCTTAGTGTTTAAGTATGCCTACTAATGCAAACCTCATCTTCAGTTGTTGTGCAGACACTATCAAAGCTGTGTATGGAACAAATTCACAAGAGTTGGGAAAGTTCAACAATGCAGTATGGAGCAGCACTTCCAAATGATTGATCTTTTTGCTGAGTATGTCTGAAACTTATATATTCTCTTATTGATACAAAACATTGTGTTTTATATCGTATTAGTCTCAAGCTAGACATTCTGCAGGTATTGTGTTTTCTACTACGAAAATGCTGATCATCTATGAACAGATGATTCCTATAATCTGGCACAAGTGAAAGAGATGGAACATTGGAAACTTATGATCCTTGTGTAAATTGGCTAGGCTTTCAGTAGCATATGTTTTTAGTAGGAATTTTTTATTAGTATTTTGTCAATTTATAAAAACAGTATCTGCATGTTGTGGAGTTTCATGGTTCTTCTATGAAATAATAATATCTCATCTCATGTTTTATTTATTGATAAAATGAGAAGGAAAATGCACAAAGTGAAAAAATCTGAACTGCTCCAAAATCTTAAGATTTCATAAAGTCGTTTGGAGTTCCTACATCGTATCCTTGTCAAATATATACACGGACAAAACCATGCAATGTATGTTTGTGTGTGGAAATTGAGAATTCACAGTAAGTATAGCATCTATGCAGCTGACCTTGAAATACAAATGAAGAGTGGGAAGATTGCGAGTGATGATGATTCAAACTGTATTGCTGAGGGGGCCTATACCCAGTTCATCCTCAATATCATCAGTATCTTCGAAAAGGCGAAGGAATCGAGCCTGCTGCTGCTGTCTCTTTCGCCTCTGCCACCACTTGCAACCAACTACCAAGCCACCAGTGAACAGGGCCAACGCCACACAACTGATAACTAAAATTAAAGGCCAAGGTAGTACACTACGCGAATCCTGCTTGGCATTGGAGGAATCATCATCCTTTTTAGAAGCTGCAGTTGCCGTTGCAGTTGCAGCTGAAGCAGGGGAAACAAGCATACAATTGCAAGTCAGTGTCGTGCTTTTCAAGACCACATGCATACATTACATGGTGCTTTTCAAGACCACATGCATACATTATTACATGGTGCTGAACGTGTGCAGTTCGTATAAATAACGACCTGGGATGGCAAAGAGAGAGAGAGAGAACATCCAACTCCTATCCAGCTACTAAAGCAAGTTTAACAATTTGAATATCCAGACATTTATGTGACATGAGATGATGTGATGCTACAGCAATGCTAAGAGTTTTCCACTATCAATGAGATTGAGAGACGAGCAGGAGACAAAAAAATGACTGACCTTTTGCCAAAGCAACACATTCTGGACATAAAAATGTGGCATTGAACTCTTTGTCTTTGAAATGAATATACTTGCCATCGGACCTTGTGAAATCAGATGCACAAAATTCCCACTCATCAAACACATCATTTGATTTAATTGTGTCCTTCTCATATACTCCACATCGTTTGCATTTTATATCATGCAGTTCTGTTAGAGGCTGGAACAACAAAAAGAAATGAAAAAAGATGGTACTCAATCCATCTGAACTCCTGTAATAACCCAATTATTGTGCAACAATGAAACAACAAACTAGAAAGTTATCGATGAACACGGAATTATCTATACTCAAATACTCCCTCTGTCCCAATTTATTAGTCTCACTTACCTTTTTTATTTGTCCCACTTTTTAGTCCCCTTTCCTAAAATAGCAAACTTTTTCACTCATCAATAAAATATTAATTCCACTACACTCACAAACATTGATTATTGTGCCATTTTGGTTTGGGACTAATAATTAGGGACTGGAGGGAATAACATTTTCTGACACAATAAGTATGACCACGGGCAAAAAGGGAACAGGTTAAACAAGTGGGACACAATAATTAACAGTTTAGCAAGAATTCCCCAAGAAAATGCTTTAGTTTAACATCATGACGCTGTACCACGATATTGGGATACTATGATATTTTTACTTCACAAATGGATAAAATGTTAAATGAGCTAAGTCAGAAATTTCCTTCAATTTGCTTAAAACAGATTCAGAACCATACAAGTTGAGAAATTGTGTGTCGTCAATCAAAAAGGTCATCCACAGTCAAGAAAAATGCCGAAGTATGAGCAAATATAGCCATCAGCAAATTACCTGCCAAGATTCTTGACCTTTAAATGAGTACAACACATGTTTTTCTTTCACATCAGGTAAAATAATCTCATCCTCATCTTTACACTGAAAGAAAACTGTTGGTTTGCCTGGAATCCATTCGTGGGTTTTGAAGATCTCGATGGAATCAAGTGTGACAACAGCGGCCGATATTAACACTAGAGGCAGGGAGAAATGAACAGATCAAAAATATTAACCTCAAGCCAGCAGCAAGACTCAGATATATTAAGATTATCAGTTTATCACTACATTGCCTCTTTCAGTCTCAATTTTAACAAGAAAAAATAAAACAAGGGCTCAGTGTAACAAGAGAACCAAAAACCCTCATCCTCATCTCTCTCTCAATACTAATGAATACTAAACTTGAAAAATGATTTCTTTCATCTTTTTGTAGTAAATAAGGGGCAATTTCCTACAACAAGACATATTCACTAATTCTAACTTTCCATATAAATAGTTTCGGTTATATTCTTGTAAATCCATTTATTTCGTCACCCATGAAGAAGACCAACAATCATAACAAAACAAGCATAATCGCATAAATAAAGACAAACGCTCTAATAAAATAAAACCTACATCACCCATCACAATTATAAACCCATCCCGAAATCATCGCTTCAAAAGACCTTCATGCTTCAATACATTAACTGAATCCGAGAGATTTTACCTGAAGAGTAGCTGAGAAAAACCGCGCATGAATAAAACAACATAAACGGAAGCCTCGATGTTAATCGACGGCGATTCATCGTGCCCCTAATTCTCGCCGCTTTTGTATAAAAATAATAGATATCAGGAAAATGATCGTCGGGGTCTTACTGGATCAAATATAGGGTTTGGCCAGATATGGCGTGAGAAGGAGGCAGCTGAAGGGCGAGATGGAGGAGGTGGCGGTGATTGTTGTTTAACGTTGTACGCTTCGCATACGAGGTCATACCCGGAACCGGTTATTTTGCTGGAATTTTCGAGACGTTTGGTAAAATTTAATTTTGGTATAAGAGTCGATACTACGACTAAGTTTAACAACAATCATTTACATATTAGATCGAATGCCATGTCAGCATTTTTTTTAAAAAAAAACCAAAATTGTGCACAATTTAAAAAAATGTTCCATCAGCAACCTATCTAGGAGTTAGTAACAGGCAGTTCGGGTTAAAAATCGCACCAAACCCGCAAAATCGCAAACCAGCAAATTTCTAAAAATTCAATCCAAATCGTCCGAATGAAAATATTGAAACCTAACTGAAACAAATCAAATCGAATTATTGATTTCAGTTTTAACTGAAAGTTCTCAGCATTTTTTCAAAAAATTGCTAAATTAACACAATTCAATGCAATAAAAAAACTACAATCCACAAATCAAATCCATAATTTTATGGTTGGGGTAACATAATAGAGTTTGGTTTGTTATATTTATATTTTGTAATTTGTAGAAAATAAATCTTATATTTTGTGTAGAATAGATATATAATATTGTTGGTCCTGAGACCAGAGTATATATAGTGTGAAGCTGAAATTTTAAAATCAAAACTTGCACTCACAAACTGGTGGTTCTTGACTAATTTGTGTTTTTTTAAAAATACTTTGTCAGCAAGCAGTGAGTTTATTGTTCAGTTCGAATATACTTCAACACTAGAATGTGTTGAGTTTTAAAAGTCTAGCAGAAATGTAAGAAAACAGTTAAAATAAGGAATTTATAGAGGTTCGGAACCTAAAGTCCTACGTCCTCTCTTCAGACTTTGGTCTGGAAATTTACTAAGCTTCAATTACAGACGAGTCTTGCGATCTATCGCTAGCTGGTACATACTAGTGTTTACCAGTCCACTAGGTCACTCGTCCAGGCCTCTAGTCCCTTTGGTTTCGCATATTTGAATTGTGAGAACACCACGCAGCCTCTTCCTCCGAAATTGAGTGTTTTATAGTTCTTCCCGAACTATATAACTAATTGGCTAGACACCTGTAACAATCACTGCCGGAGATCTGTAGTGATTGGTGTGTTCTTTCTAAAAGAGAAAGAACACCAATAAAATTACTCGAGTTGAGAAGTTGCAAGTATCGTGTTTAATAGATGACACACAAAAGGCTGAGAGATAGCCTAGATGATAGAAATGGTCGAGTTTTTACTAGAGCAGAGTTTAAGTACTTTTTCTCCTTTCTATATATTATTGATTACTTTGAATACTTTGTGTATATATTGACGAAGTACGAGTAATTCAAATTGTAGCGGTTTAGAGACACTTGAGCATCGTTCAATCTGATGCATTTCTTTTCTAACGGGATTAGGACACTTTTTCTAACATTCGACACTTGCTACGTCCTTTTTTTAGACAGGATATCGACATTCTACTTTTATGTTAGAACGACTCTGCCAGTCTAAGGAATCTGAATTGGTTAGTGCTTCATTAGTCTTTAATGAATCTCCATACTTAAAGAATGATCTTCGGTGATTCCTCTTACTTGTTCTCTTTGTCTCTTCGTGTAGTAGAAATTGACTTGTAAAATGGAGGTGATCCAGGCTGGTGTCTTTCGTCAATTTCTTTGAGTTATCAACTCCAAACTAGTAGTTGGTCTCTCCTAACTCCACACGATCTGAACTGTGGCTTTGTATTTTCACCCAATTTGTTTTGATCAGCTTCGTCAATTATGTTACAATTTGATATATCATAATTGTAGGGATTTTTGTTGTCATTAATTGAGTCACAAAATCCAAATAAGCCGGACCATTCATGGATGATGTAAACAACTACAAATAGATAAAAACCTTTATGCATACTCCTATGAATTTAATGCGATAGTTTTAGGGTTACCTTTAGATTTGTGGTCTGAATCTGAACAACGTTGAATCCGAATTTCATTCCACCATGCGAACAGTTTGAATCTATGGAAAGAGAATTAAATATTTTACAATTTAATTCAAGATTCAAATTGAAAAGAATAGAGAAATCTTGTACTCCAGATCAGGTCTTCAGATCTGTATCCCTTTGCTCTTCCAATCCTGCTACTGGTGAGGATTCCATAGGATTGCGCTGCATAAAACAAAGTCGAATTTCTTCTCCTTCCACAGTAGTAGGCTCCGCCCTCTCTCTACTCTCTAGGGTTTCTGTGTTTTTCATTTTTTTATAATCTGAGAGGAGAATGGGCTATTTATAATACTATGGTTGAAACCCTAATGGGCTCCTCTTAAGCAATTTATTGGGCCAGACCTGGTACCCGATGCAAATAATAAAGTGGGCCTATGAATTAATTATTTCTCATGTCCACAACTCAGGACATAATTAATTAATTAATTAATATTAATTCATTCCACGAGAAAATTAATACTGACCTACCCCTTTATTACCACGTTATGAGAACTGTTTGCATCGACTCGGTGAATCTCCATATTTAAGGTTACTGGACATTCATTAATTAATTAGAGCTTCTTACAAGCTTCGCATTATTAATTAATATCTTATTATCCAGAGTAGTACCACTCAAACCTTATCATTTGTACTTGAACTTAATTAGCCTACAAAATTTATGCACAAAAAAACTTTATTGAGCTCCTCAGGGAATGTTCCCATTCTAATAATCGGATATGGTATTCTAACTCCAATCATCAAAACGTCTACACAAACTATTGTCTTCCAAAGTGCGGATATACGAGCACGTAAATCAGGCTCTCCACTGTGGCAAGTCAAAGTGACATACAACCTGTGCATACTTCTAAAACTTCATTAGGATTCTAACTCAACCAAGTAAAGAGATCTTGTTTCTTCTTAAGTCAGATAGAAGAACACATCTCACTGTGGTCCAATCAATATGCAATCGCACGTACCAGCATATCAAGTGATCAAGACTAATCACTTCTTTTCGACTACTTTGCAGCCTACACCGACATACTAATCCTCAACACTCTCTTGGCTATAATAACAATATTTATATCTCGCTAAGTCAAACAATCCATATGGTCTTCTGTGATCTCCTACATGTCGTATGACCTCCTTATCGACCAGATAAGAGGATTCCATTATTCTCACAAGTACATTTGTTTAACAAATATGAGATAAGCCAAGTGTATGCACACTATAATAAATGCTTTCAGTATACAAAACCCAACAATCTCCCACTTATACTCAAAGCATTACATCCACCATCTAGAGTAAACAGTGTGTCTATCTAGCCTAGCTATTACATCAACCATTATCAGTGGTAGGCATCCACCTCAGTCTTAGCCTACATATATATCCTTCGTAAGATTTTTTTGGTAAGAACTTTGTGAATGGATCAACTAGATTGTGTCTCGTGTCAATCTTCTCAATCTGCACATCGCCCCTCGATACGATTTCTAGTATGATATGGTACTTTCTCTCTATGTATTTGCTCACCTTGTGAGTTTGTGGTTCTTTTGAGTTTGCTAATGCACCAGCATTATCATAGAAGACTGTGATTATCTTTGGCAAACTCAGAATCACATCCAATTCTAACAGGTAGTTCTAGAGCCATGCCGCTTCTTTCGATGCTTTAGAATTAGTGATAGAATCTGCCTCCATGGTGGAATCCGCAACGCATTTTCGCTTTGCGCTCCTCCATGATACAACTCCACCACCTAAGGTGAACACATAGTCCGAAGTCGATTTCTTCTCATCCTGGTCCTATTGGAAATCTGAATATGTAAAACCCAAAGGGCACAAATCCTCACCTTGATAAACTAGACAATAATTTCTAATTCTCTTAAAATACTTGAGGATGTGCTTTATCGTAGTCTAATGCACATATCCCGGGTTAGACTTATATATTGCTACCATGCATATGACATAACAAATATTAGGCCTCGTACACAACATTGCATAGTTGAGAATTCCCACTACAGATGCATATGACACACGACTCATCTCATCTTTCTCCTTTTTTGTCACCGGAGACTGCCCTTTATAAAGATATACGCCATATCTGAAAGGTAGCGATCCTTTCTTGGTGAGCTGCATGCTGAATCGAGCTATTACAGAGTCCACATCGGATGTTTGGGATAAGCTTATCATTCTTCTCTTACAATCTCGTAAGACTTTGATCCCAAGGATGTACCCTGCTTCTCCCAAATCCTTCATTTGGAATTGTTCGGACAACTAACTCTTAATGTCTGACAATATCTCCACATTATTTCCAAATAGGAGAATATCATCTACATATAACACAAGGATCACCACGCTCTCACTGACGCAAAGTCAGTACATGCAACTTTCATTTTCCAACTGTGAAAATCCAAAGGATTTAATGACATCGTTGAAACTTAAGTTCAACGATCGTGAAGCTTGCTTGAGTCCATACGAGGACTTCTTGAGCTTCAGACAAGATGTTGTTCGCCTTTGGACACATAACTTTCGGGTTACTGCATATAGATGTCCCAGATGGGTGAGTTTTGTATACTGAAAGTATTTATTATAATAAGTAAACGATGATTTATTTCTCCTATCTGTCAAACAAACTTACATGTATGTAACAATGGTATCCTCTTGTCTCACCGATAGGGATGATAATACGGTGTGTAGTGGATCGCAGAAGACAGTATGATTACTTGACCTAGTGAGACATAAACCTGATCAGTGATCACAGCCGAGACAACGTATGAGGATACGTCTGTCCGGATAGCTGCGGCATTGTCAGAATAAGTAGTCTGTCTTGGTTGCTTGACATGCTGGTACGCAAGGGTGGCGTATTGATGGACCGCAGTGAGATGTATTCGACTGTCTGACATCAGCAAATATAAGATCTCGTTATTGATTTAGTCCAAGCCCTAATGAAGGTTTAGGGGTTTTCATGGATTGACTGTCGCTTTGACTTGCCATAGTGGAGAGCGTAAGTAACGTGCTCGTATATCCGCATCTTGGGTAACAGTAGTTCGTGTAGTACTGCCTGAGACTGGGTTTAGGTAACCATATTCGAGTAATAGGATGAGGATATTCCCTGAGGAGCTCAATGACATTCATCGTGTCAAAGTCCTGCAGGCTGATTAAGTTCAGGCACGAGTGATAAGGATTGAGTGGTACTACTCAGGAATAATAAGATATTAATTAATTGTATATAGAGCTTGTCAGAAGCTCCGATTAATTAATGAATGTCTGGTAACCTTAAATATGGGGATTCTCAATTAATGCAGCCCGTTCTCATAACGTGGTAATAAATGGGTAGGTCAGTATTAATATTGTGGTGAAAAAGAATTAATATTAATTAATTAATTATGTTCTTGGTTGTGGACATGGGAATTAATTAATTTATAGGCCCACTTTATTATTTGCATTAGGTCCCAGGACTGGCCCAATTAAATATGCTGAATGGAGCCCAGTAGCCCATTAGGGATAAAACTCTAGGTCTATAAATAGACCCCTCTCTCTCTGAAACCCCAGACACCTTGATCATAATTCAAATTATTTAAAACCCTAGGGAGAGAGAGAGCTGGGCGGCGCATGCTGTAGAGGGAGAAGAAGGATTTTTCGACTCTGGCCTACTGATACAGATTTGTGGAATCCTCACCAGTAGCAGATCTAAACAACATTGTGATACAACCCTGAAGATCTAATCTGGAGAACAAGGATTCTTTCTTTTGTTTTTCTTTATTTAAATTAAATCTAGAAATTAGATTTTTAATTTCTGTTTCCGCAGATTTATTTGAATCGCGTAGTTGAATTGATTGTTGGACATTCAAACGCGAAAGATCGGATCAGACTCTACGGAATAACGGTAATCCCTTCATCCACGCATTAAATTCATAAAAGCATGCTTGGGTTTGTGAATTGTTGTTATGAGCAATAACCATAAATCGATCTGGTTCATTTGGATTTTGTGATTCGGTTCACGATAAATCCCTACAGTCCCGACCTTCTTGAGGTAACTGTTTAGAAAAGAAGTTTTGACATCCATTTGTCTGATCTCGAGATCCATATGTACCTCTATGGCAAGAAGTATCCAAATAGATTTGATCATGGCTACCGGTAAAAAGGTTTCATCATAGTCTATGCCCTCTTTCTGACTATAACCCTTTGCCACTAGCCTGGCTTTGAAAGTGCTAACTTCTCCATCCGCTCCTTTCTTTCTCTTGTATACCCACTTGCACCATTTGGCTTGAAAGCCATCAGGTAGCACAACTTTCTATTATACATCCATAGCCGTTATAGATTCTATTTTCGAAAACCCATGGCGATGCGTTATTTTTCTGCATCCTTATCATTCACTACCTTGGTGAATATTAGTGGATCAGGGTATTCATGTCCGACTTCTGGGCTCAAGTTTGAAGACTCACCCATGAACATATACCTATTAGGAGAGAATATGACATTCCTGATGAGTTTTGTATACTGAAAGCATGTATTATAATGAGTATACGACGGTTTATTTCTCCTATCTGTTAACAATCTTACATGTATGAACAATGGTATCCTCTTATCTCAACGATAGGGACGATCATACGGCGTGTTGTATATCGCAGAAGACAGTATGATCACTTGACCTAGTGAGGCATAAACCTGATTACAACCGAGATAGCGTATGAGGATACGTCTGTCCGAATAGCTGCGGCATTGTAGGAATAAGTAGTCTGTCTTGGTTACTTGACATGCTGGTACGCAGAGGTGGCGTATTGATGGAACGCAGTGAGATGTATTCTTCTGTCTGACATCAGCGAATACAAGATCTCGTTATATTGATTGAGTCCAAACCCTAACGAAGGTTCAGGGGTTTGCACGGGTTGTCTGTTGCTTTGACTTGCCATGGTGGAGAGCCTGAGTAACGTGCTCGTATATCCGTATCTTGGGTAACAGCAGTTCGTGTAGTACCGCCTGAGATTGGGTTTGGGTAACCATATCCAAGTAATAGGATGGGGACATTCCCTGAGGAGCTCAATAACATACATCATGTCAAAGTCCTGCAGGCTGATTAAGTTCAGGCACGAGTGATAAGGATTGAGTGGTACTACTCAGGAATAATAAGATATTAATTAATTTTAGTTAGAGCTTGTCAGAAGCTCCTATTAATTAATGAATGTCCGGTAACCTTAAATATGGGGATTCTCAATTAATGCAGCCTGTTCTCATAACGTGGTAATAAAGGGGTTGGTCAGTATTAATTCTGTGGTGAAAAAGAATTAATATTAGTTAATTAATTGTGTCCTGGGTTGTGGACATGGGAATTAATTAATTTATAGGCCCACTTTATTATTTGCATTAGGTCCCAGGTCTGGCCTAAGGAAAGTGTGTTGAATTGAGCCCTGGAGCCCACTAGGGTTTACAATCCTAGGTCTATAAATAGACAGCTCTCTCTCATAATATACAACACAGTTGAAAAACCCTAAACCTAGAGAGAGAGAGTGGGGCACCGTTTTTAAGAGAAAAGAAGGAGGAGAATTTTCGAATTCAGGTCCTGCTCAAATCACAGATCTGTGAAATCCTCACCAGTAGCAGATCTGAACGCACCGGGAAACAAATCTGAAGATCTAATCTGGAGAACAACAAACTTCTTTCTTTCGCCTTTTGATTTTCGATTTTCATCTAAGAAATTAGGGTTCTAATTTCTGTTTCCGCAGATAAAATTGGATTGCGTCGTAGAATTAAAGTTGGGAATTCAAACGCAAAAGATCGGATCAAACTCGATGGAATAACGCTAATTCGCGCGAGCGCGCTGGGCGCGTGCGCGGAGCGGCGGTCGGCCGGCGGCGGCAGCGTCGTCGGCTGATGTTGTCCCGTCGCGGTGGGTCGTGTTTTGGTGCTTTGTGCAATCCTGTGTAAACCCTAGGGTTTGCATTAGGGTTAGGGCAAATCATCAGATCACAAAGGCCTAAATCCCAAAAGATTTTGTGAATCAAGATTCGGAGGCCCTAGAAGATTTGAGAAGATTTGTATCTATCCAAATAGATTCAAATTCAAATTGTAATAGATAGGATTTGTTTTTTCCTATTTTGTGGGGCCACGAGGAATTTTTTTTGCCTTAATTGTCCTCGTATGATATGTGATTTATTTATGTGCGCAATTAAGCATGTGTAGATAATAGGAAAAGCATGTTTTATAGCTTTTATTATTTACAGCTTTCCGAGCATGCTTATGTGATTAATTTCTTTTGTTGGATTATATTTTGGAAATTTTTTGGCATGTTTAATTACATGCAAAAATTTGGAAAATATAATAACAAAGAAATTATATGTGCGCATATAAGAAACCTTTTAAAAGAAAAATACTAAGCAGATTTTTAATTAAAATCAATAGACCTCCACAAAGCGGTCCTAGGATGTAAGTGTATCTCTCGTTCTAGTAAACGTCTACGAGTGTAGCTTGCTAGTTCCTAGAGGTGCATGGGTACGGTTGTTGGGATTTCTAGACAAACAATTTAAATCATGTGAATAGTGGGAGGGCTTTGCGTAAACGTCTACGAGTGTAGCTTGCGTAGATCTCTTTCACAAGTATTCTAAGATTGATTTAAATTATAGATAACAAAAGCTTTAAGGGCTGTGCGGTATGGTTACGTGCCATGCTA
>JAPKLW010000004.1:1530940-1617319 GCA_026898455.1 Plectranthus barbatus
TTAATTTCACTACCATGTCAGGATGCTTTTGACACTAGAAATTAATAATTAGTGAAAACCTTAGACCAAGCCATCTCTCAAGAACAAGGATGCAATTCTTGCATTATATTCTAAGATGCTTCTAAGCAATTAACCACAAATTTAACTCCGGCCAAAAGAGACAGTTTAGCATGGCACGTAACCATACCGCACAACCCTTAAAGCTTTTGTTATCTATAATTTAAATCAATCCTAGAATACTTGTGAAAGAGGTCTACGCAAGCTACACTCGTAGACGTTTACGCATAGCCCTCCCACTATTCACATAATTTAAATTGTTTGTCTAGAAATCCCAACAACCGTACCCATGCACCTCTAGGAACTAGCAAGCTACACTCATAGACGTTTACTAGAACGAGAGATACACTTACAGCCTAGGACCGCTTTGTGGAGGTCTATTGATTTTAATTAAAAAATCTGCTTAGTATTTTTCTTTTTAAAAGGTTTCTTTATGTGCACACATAATTTCTTTGTCATTATCTACACATGCTTAAATGCGCACATAAATAAATCACATATCATACGAGGACAATTAAGGCAAACAAAAATTCCTCGTGGCCCCAAAAATAGAAAAAATAAATTCTATCTATTACAATTTGAATTTTGAATTAATTTGGATAATTCCAAATCTTTCCAAATCTTCAAGGGCCTTCAAATCTTCAACCACCAAATCTTTTGGATTTTTAGGCCTTTGTGATATGATGATTTGCCCTAACCTTAATGCAAACCCTAGGGTTTACACAGGATTGTGCAAACCACCAAAACACGAGCCACCACGACGGGACAGCAGCAGCCGAGGACAGCCACAGCCGCCGCCGACCGCCGCTAGCCAGCCGCCGCACCTAGCGCCGCGCTGCTTCCGTGCCGCGCCTGCGTGCGCCCCTCGCCGCGCCCGCACGCCCCGGCCGCGCGCCTGCCCTGCGCCGCGTGCCATCGTCCGCCGTTGTCTCCGTCGGCCCTCCGTCGGCTCCGTCTTCGTTCTTCGTCCTCGACCCGTCCAATTACAAAATTTGAAAAATACAGAAATCTATTTTATTACAATTTTTCAAATCTACACTAATCACGGATTTTCTCGTGATTTTACAAAAACAATTCAGCCCTACACGGATAAACCACCGCGGGTTGAATCAACGGGTTGCCACGAGGAACAAAAACCAAATATCCACAAAATAATAAATTCATACATGCATATCGAATTTAATTATGAACAACAGAGCCATAAATCAGAAACCTGGCTCTGATACCAATTGTTGGGTTTTACCGTGAACCGAATCACCAAAACCAAACTGAACCGGATCGATTTATGGATACTGCTCATAATTAATATTCACAAAAACCTTGCATGCTCCTATAAATTTAATGCATATCGTGGATTGAGGAATTACCGTTATTCAATCGTGTCTGAAACGATCTTTTGCGTTTGAATTTCTAATTTGAAATCAACCATGCAATCCAATTTAATCTGCGAAAATAGAAATTAGAGATCTAATTTCTAGATTAAAATCGAAAACAAAAAGGGAAGAAAGAAAGAAATATGTTCTTCAGATTAGATCTTCAGATCTGTATCCCGGTGCTGATCAGATCTACTACTGGTGAGGACTCCGTAGATCAGTGGCTTGAGCAGGACCAAAATCGAAATTCTCCTCCTCTGACAATGAAGTCAGCGCCTCTCTCTTTCTGCCCTAGGGTTTTGACTGATTTGAATAATCACAAAAAGTTGGCTAGGGTTTCCAGAGAGAGTGGTCTATTTATAGACCCAGGGTTTGATCCCTAATGGGCTACTGGGCTCAATTCAGCACACTTATTTGGCCAGACCTGGGACCTAATGCAAATAATAAAGTAGGCCTATAAATTAATTAATTCCATGACCACAACCCAGGACATAATTAATTAATTAATATTAATTCTTTTTCACCACAGAATTAATACTAACCTACCCCTTTATTACCACGTTATGAGAACGGGCTGCATTAATTGAGAATCCCCATATTTAAGGTTACCGGACATCCATTAATTAATCGGAGCCTCTGACAAGCTCTAACTACAATTAATTATTATCTTATTATTCCTGAGTAGTACCACTCAAACCTTATCACTCGTGCCTGAACTTAATCAGCCTGCAGGACTTTTGCACGATGAATGTTATTGAGCTCCTTAGGGAATGTCCTCATCCTATTACTCGGATATGGTCACCTAAACCCAGTCTCAGGCGGTACTACACGAACTGCTGTTACGCAAGATGCGGATATACGAGCACGTTACTTAGGCTCTCCACCATGGCAAGTCAAAGCAACAGTCAACCCGTGCAAACCCCTGAACCTTCGTTAGGGTTTGGACTCAATCAATATAACGAGATCTTGTATTCGCTGATGTCAGACAGACGAATACATCTCACTGCGGTCCATCAATACGCCACCTCTGCATACCAGCATGTCAAGTAACCAAGACAGACTACTTATTCCGACAATGCCGCAGCCATCCGGATAGACGTATCCTCATACGCTGTCTCGGCTGTGGTCAGGTTTATGTCTCACTAGGTCAAGTGATCATTCTGTCTTCTGCGATCTACAACACGCCGTATGATCGTCCCTATCGGTGAGACAAGAGGATACCATTGTTCATACATGTACGATTGTTAAGAGATAGGAGAAATAAACCGTTGTATACTCATTATAATAAATGCTTTCAGTATACAAAACCCATCAGAGGATACCCTATAAACAACATTACTTTTGACCATCTTCCTAACTTATCAGGTTCCTTGCTTATCACGTGTGCTGGACAACCCTAAACTCTGAACTTGCTTAAACTAGGTTTGCATTCAAAAAAGAGTTTATTGGGTGCCATAGGAACTGATTTAGAAGTTACCAGGTTAAAAATATGCACCGCTGTTTCTATTGTGTATTCCAAAAATGGAATAGGTAGGCTTACATAACTCATCATCGATCTTATCATTTCCAAAAGAGTCCTATTTCTTCTTCTAGCCACACCGTTCTGCTGAGGAGTACTCGGTGCAGTCCACTGGGATGTAATCCTATTATTTGACAAGTATTGTAGGAACTCATTTCCACGGTATGGCCACCGCGATTTGATCGTAGTGACTTGATAGTTTTCCCGACATTCTTTGCTACTTTTGTCTTGAACTCTTTGAATTTCTCAAAACATTTAGACTTGTAGTGAAGCATGTAAACATATTCATATCTAGAGTAGTTGTTAATGAAAGTGACGAAGTACTCATAACCTCCACGAGCTTACGTAGACATAGGTCCACACAAGTCAGAATGGATCAATTCCAACATATTCTCTGCTCGTGCTTGACTAGCTTTAAAAGGCCTACTAGATGACATCTTTCTCTTGATGCAAGATTCTAAGACTTGGTAAGGTATAGGCTGGAGTCCAAGTCTCAAGTGCCAGATATATGTAAGATTCGAATCAGAAGAAGAAAACTTTCTCTTTCAAGGATTATCGATATCAGATGAATTGTATGCAATATTTACGGAAGATTTATGATGACACTTTATGACATAGAGAGAGTTAATCAATGTTCCACGATAGAGAACAATATTATTACCAATGATAGAAACACCAATATAAAAAATAACAGAATATCCATCACGATAAAGTTTGGAAACTAAAATAAGGTTCCTTTGAAAATCCGGCACATATAAAACATATCTCAAAGTCAAAATAGAATCATCAAATACAAAGTGAAATCTCCAATGGTTGTTGCACTGACACGCGCTGCGTTCCCCATTAAGATGGTAACCTCATCATCCTTCAAGGTGTGAACTCTTGCATAGTGTAAAAAACATGGTGAGTAACTCTAGTATCCACTACTCATGAACGGGTAGAAACAAATGATAAACATGTTTTTGTTACATATGCAAATGACGCACCTGGTCCTTTTCTTCCATATGTGTTCTTCCTTGAAGTGACACTCATCCTTTTTCCTTTCTTTAGACTTCCCTTCATTACCTCTACAACCAATCAGTTCCTCAAAACCTTTATCAATCACATTCTTCAATGTGGTCAAACAGGCTTCAAAATCTAATAATACAGAGCCCCATGAAGGTTTAGAAGACTGATTTGCTACAAGAACAGTGAGCAACTCATGAAGAGTATACTTATTTTTCTTAGATGCAACCTTCTTAAAGTCATAGAAAGAAATTGGTAGGGAATTCAAGATTATATCAATCTCAGCACGATCACTGATACATCCACCTCTACGTGTGAACTGATTCATGGTGTGGACCATTGTCATCACATGTAGTGTCACCTAATTTCCATCAATCATTCCCTTGCAGACCAGGTCATTCACAAGATCATAACTGACAATTCGCTCCACTTCCCCATAAGCTGCCACCAGATCTTTTTAGATCTCAACAGAGCTGCAAAAGCCAATGTATTTGAGTTTCAATTCTCTAGATAGATTATCCGAGATTAGCTTGTCGAAAATCATCGGATGTGCCTATTCTGTCATAGAACTCTTTCTCACGCCTAGAGAACTTACGGTAGCGAGCGGCCAGTGGCTTCATGGCAAGAACATATGCATGTTGCTTGGTCATGAGTATGTACTCAATGCAATATCTCCACTCAGGGAAATTGGTGTAGGGATTTCTAGTGAACCGAATTACAAAATCCAACTGAACCGGACCGATTTATGGACATTGCACACAACAAAAAATCAGAATAAAACCTAGCATGCTCCTATGAATTTAATTCGATATGTGGATTGATAATTTACCGTAATTCCATAGAGTCTGATCCAATCTTTCGCGTTTGAATTTCGAACTTCAATTCAACCACGCGATGACAATTAAATCTGCGGAATATGAAATTAGAATACTAATTTCAAGATTTAATTGAATGGAAAAAATAAATAAAACAAAATCCTGTTGTTCTCCAGATCAGATCTTCAGATCTGTATCCCAATGCTGCTCAGATCTACTACTGGTGAGAATACCACAAATCTGTGTTGTAGGCCGGAGCAGAAAAACTCTTCTTCTCCCCTCTACAGGCGCCGCCCAACTCCCTCTCTGCCTCTAGGGTTTCAAACTAATTTGAATGATAAGATGTGTCTAGGGTTTCCAGAGAGAGTGGTCTATTTATAGACCCAGAGTTTAATCCCTAATGGGCTACTCGGCCTTTTTTTTCAGCATATTTAATTGGGCCAGACCTGGGATCTAATGCAAATAATAAAGTGGGCCTATAATTAATTAATTTTCATGTCCACAACCCAGGACATAACTAATTAATTAATACTAATTCTTTTTCACAACATAATTAATACTGACCTACCCCTTTATTACCACGTTATGAGAACGAGCTGCATTAATTAAGAATCCCCATATTTAAGGTTACCGGACATCCATTAATTAATTGGAGCTTCTGACAAGCTCTAACTACAATTAATTAATATCTTTTTATTCCTGAGTAGTACCACTCAATCCTTATCACTCGTGTCTGAACTTAATCAGCCTGCAGGACTTTGGCACGATGAATGTTATTGAGCTCCTCAGGGAATATCCCCATACTATTACTTGGATATGGTTACCTAAACCCAGTCTCAGACGGTACTACACGAACTGCTGTTACCCAAGATGCGGATATACGAGCACGTTACTCAGGCTCTCCACCATGGCAAGTCAAAGCAACAGTCAACCCGTGCAAACCCCTGACCCTTCGTTAGGGTTTGGACTCAATCAATAACGAGATCTTGTATTCGCTGATGTCAGACAGACGAATACATCTCACTGCAGTCCATCAATATGCCACCCCTACGTACCAGCATGTCAAGTAACCAAGACAGGCTACTTATTCCGACAATGCCGTAGCCATCCAGACAGACGTATCCTCATACGCTGTCTCGGCTGTGATTAGGTTTATGTCTCACTAGGTCAAGTGATCATACTGTCTTTTGCGATCTACAACATGCCGTATGATTGTCCCTATCGGTGAGATAAGAGGATACCATTGTTACACACATGTAGGATTGTTTGACATATAGGAGAAATAAACCGTCGTATACTCATTATAATAAATGCTTTCAGTATACAAAACCCATCAATCTCCCACTTATACTCAAAGCATAACTAAGCTATTACAGAGTATACAATCCGTCTATCTAGCTTGCTATCTCTTTAACCACTGTCAGTGGTCGGCATCCACCTCTCACCCAGCTCACTAATATGTCTTTCGTAAACTTTCTGCGACAAGCTCTTTGTAAATGGATCAACGAGGTTGTCCTTAGTGTCAATCTTCTTGATCTGCACATCACCTCTCGATACGATTTCTCGTATGATATGGTACTTTCTCTCTATGTGTTTGATTGCCCTGTGAGACCGCGGTTCCTTTGAGTTTGCCACTGCACCAGAGTTATCACAATAAATTGTGATGCTCCTCGGCAAACTTGGGATCACGCCCAACTCTAAAAGGTAGTTCCTGAGCCATACCCCCTCTTTCAAGGCGTCGGAGGCGGCAACATATTCCGCCTCCATGGTGGAGTCAGCAATGCATTTCTGCTTTGAGCTCCTCCAAGATACAACCCACCTCCCAGGGTAAACATATATCCTGAGGTTGATTTCTTCTCATCCTGATCCCCTTGGAAATCCGAGTCCGTATAACCCACAAGGCACAAATCCTCACTTTTATAAACTAGGCAGTAATTCCTAGTTCTCTTCAAGTACTTGAGGATGTGCTTTACCGCAGTCTAATACGCCTGTCCAGGGTTAGACTGATATCTTGCTACCATGCCAACGACATAACAGATATCTGGCCTGGTACACAGCATCGCATACATGAGGCTACCCACCGCCGAAGCGTATGGTACAAGACTCATCTCATCTTTCTCCCGCTGTGTCTGAGGACACTGCCCACTAGAAAGATGAACGCCATGTCTGAAAGGTAGCAAGCCTTTCTTGGCGAGTTGCATGCTGAACCGGGCTATCACAGTATCCACATAGGATGCCTAGGATAAGCTCAACATTCTTCTCTTACGATCTCGTAAGACCTTAATCCCAAGAATGTTGCCAGCTTCTCCCAGATCCTTCATTTGGAACTGTTCGGATAACCAAACATTGATTTCTGACATCACTCCCTCGTTGTTTCCAAATAGGAGTATGTCATCAACGTAAAGTGCAAGGAAAACCACGCTTCCACTGACAAAAAGTCGGTAAACACAACTTTTGTTTTCCAACAGTGCAAATCCATAGGATTTAATCACATCGAAGAAACGTAAGTTCCACGACCTTGAAGCTTGCTTAAGTCCATACAAGGACTTCCTAAGCTTCCAGACAAGATGTTCTTCGCCCTTGCGTATGTTACTCGCGTTGTTGCATATAGATGTCTCTACCTTCTTCAAGGTAACCGTTTAGAAAAGCGGTTTTGACATCCATTTGCCAGATCTCGAGGTCCATATGCGCAACTATGGCAAGGAGTATCCGGATGGATTTGATCATGGCTACGGGTGAAAAGGTTTCGTCATAGTCAATGCCCTCTTTCGGACTATAACCCTTTGCCACCAGCCTGGCTTTAAAAGTCGTGATTTTTCCATCTGCTCCTTTCTTTCTCATGTATACCCATTTGCACCCTATGGCCCTAAATCCATCCGGCAAATCAGTTTTCTGGTTGATAAGTTAGTGTTTGACTGATTGAGTGATGTTCAGATTGTTTTTAGTGTCTTTTTCGTGCATGGATTGGCTTTTGTGCTCGTAATATCGTGTTTGATGAATCATGCAGGTTTTTAGTTGAAAACAGGGAAGAATCGGAAAAGTGCTCGAAGGTCTACGTCGATTGACGCTAGGGCACATCGATCGATGCATATATCGGGGTGGAGCGATCGACGAAGAGGAAGGAGAGATCGACGTGCAGAAACAAAGCTCACGTCGATCGATGCAAGGTGTGCGTCGATCGATGAGGGTGTTCCAAGAGCGTCGATCGATGCTGATCTCCCACGATCGACGAGGCTGCAGGATTTCCTAATCTGAGCCTGATTTGAAGATAGAGCCATATCTGATCCTAGATGTTGTTTGATACATCTTTCATTATTATAAATAGCCATGTAAAATTTGAATTTAAGGGTGGAAATCGATATAGCAATTAAGAGATTTTAGATTTGAAGAATTTGGAAGATTTCCAAGAGTTTTAGAGTTTATGTTTGAAGACAGAGTTTTGTGGGAAGACATTCAGACCCAAGTTTTTATGCAATTCAGGCTTTATTTTTCTATGATGAATATTACTATGAATATGTGTAACTATCTTCTTCTTCAGATTCTAGGGTTTCGAATTATCATTGTATGCATGTTTGATTAATTGAATTATTTTCCCTTTCCCTTCGTAGTTTGTGAAATCTGTGTTTATTCATAATCTTGAGTTTGCTGGCCACATCTTAGGATTAATTAGTTAATTACTTGAGAAGTAACTGTAATGGTTTTCAATGGAAAGAGATTTTCACAATATAATTTGATTTCTTGTCGTAACTGAAGGAGTTAAATTATAAGAATAGATCTGTAGAATTATGGAGTTAATTAATTGATCTTGAGACCGAGCGGAGATAGGTAATTAATTAATCTACTTTATGAATTGTCCAACAAAGAAGTTCATAATACTTTTTCTGATGTTTCACTACGAAGAGGAATTAAATTGGGAATTAATCAATTCATTCATCCATGGCATACTTGATAAGTAGATATCCATGGAATCTGTACTTCTCATAATCGTTTTATCAAAAGTATTTTATTTTTCTGTTTTATTTTAATTTGCAAGCATTAAAGATTTTCGAAATAAACAAAATCCAAAATTTGATTTTCCTAACCAGTATTTTGAGAACTTATGAATTAGTACTTAAGGTTTTTTGTTACTTCTTTCCCCTGGGATTCGATAATTTTATTTGCCACTATATTATTAGCTTTGCTAAGTCACTGTTAATTAATTTTATTGATCACTGGTATACGTTCATAGCAGTTATGGATTCAATTTCGGAATCCATGGCGACACGCCATTTTTCAACATCCTTGTCCTGCACTGCCTCTTCGTAAGTAAGTGGGTCAGAGTCCTCATGTCCGTCTTCCGGGCTCAATTCCGAAGACTCACCCACGAACATGTACCTTTCCGGCTGGAAAATAACTCTCCCACTACGACGAGGCATCGATGCTGTGTCAGTAGTAGGTGCAGTAACTTGTGGTTATGCACCTTGCACCGAAGAACGTGTCTGTGGTGCTGTACCTCTCACAAGTGCACCCACATCTACACGTTCCCCTTCACTTGGAATCGCATTCTGGTTTTCAATTTCTTGAAGAACGATATCACTCCTCGAATTGTGATTACTCACATACTCGTCCTCCAAGAATCTAGCGTTGGTGCTAACAACGACTTTCTGACTCTCAGGAAAGTAAAAGTAACCACCTTTCGTTTGTCTGGGATACCCTATGAACATCATTACTATTGACATGCTTTCTAACTTATCAGGTTCCTTCGACAGTACGTGTGCCGGACAGCCCCATACTTTAAACTTGCACAAACTCGATTTGCGACCAAGGAAGAGCTCAGAAGGCGTCTTAGGAACTGATTTAGAAGGCACCACATTTAAGACGTAAGCTACTGTTTTCAATGCGTAGCCCCAAAACGAAATTGGTAAGTTTGCATAACTCATCGTTGATCTTACCATCTCTAGAAGAGTCCTATTTCTTCTTTCAGCTACACCGTTTTGCTGGGGAGTACCCGGTGCAGTCCAATGGATTGTAATCCTATTTTCTGACAAATACTGCAGGAACTCGTTACCGAGGTATTCGCCACCGCGGTCAGATCGCAGTGACTTGATAGTTTTCTCGACCTTCTTTTCTACTTCAGCCTTGAACTCTTTGAATTTCTCAAAGCATTCAGACTTGTAGCGAAGCAGGTAAACGTATCCGTACCTTGAGTAATCGTCAATGAAAGTGACGAAGTACTCGTACCCTCCACGAGCCTGCGTGGACATCGGTCCACATAAGTCAGAATGGATCAATTCTAACGCTTCCTTTGCTCGAGACTGACTAGCCTTGAAAGGCCTAGTTGATATCTTGCCCTCGATGCAGGATTCCCAGACTTGATAAGGTACAGCCCGGACTAAGTCCAATGTACCGTCATCTGCAAGTCTCTGAATCCGCTTCAAGCTGATGTGACCCAGTCTCAAGTGCCAGAGATATGTAAGATCCTCATCAGAAGAAGTAAGTTTTCTCTTTCTAGGATTATCAATTACGGATGAATTACATGCAATACTTGCGGAAGACTTATGATTACAGTTAATAACATAGAGAGAATTATTCAGCATCCCACGACAGATAACACCGTTATTACCAATGATAGAAACACCACTATAAAAAATAACTGAATATCCATCAACATAAAGTTTGGAAACTGAAATAAGGTTTTGCCAAAAATCCGGCACGTACAAAACATCTCTCAAAGTTAAAACAGAATCATCAAAGTACAAGGTGAAATCTCCAATGGCAGCTGCACTCACTTGTGCTGCGTTCCCCATTGAGATGGTACCCTCGTCATTCTTCAGCACCCTCCTCGGTGTGAACCCCTGCAAAATGTAACTGTTGGTCCTCAAATATCAGAGTCGCCGTTCTTAAATGTGTACACGAAATGCAGCGGAATGATTAAACGTCACTTACACTTATCTTTGTTTAAGGAGTATTTAAGCTCAAGATATGTTATATGTTTTTTCTCAGATATACGCTAGCAACTCTGATGCTAGGTTTTAAATCAGTTTTGAACAGTTAATAATAAAACAGTAGATGAACACAATATTTTATAGTGGTTCGATCCAAATAGATCTACGTCCACTCCTTAGCCGAAACGCTAAGATTTCCACTAGAAAAGTATACGAAAGTACAAGGAATCGCCAAACACTTGTAGTAGGCAGCGAACTTTCAGACCGGCCACAACAAAGCTATCCTCCGATGATTCGTACTTTTCCAAACACAGCTACGGCCAAGTCAGGGGAGGAACCTTCGTGTAAGATGTCCTTCGATGTTAGTGAGGTTTTTATAGTTTCCCTCAAAACTGTTCAAGAATGCGTCTAGAAGCCCGTCGGAGTCAATCCTTTTTAGGAATGACTGTTGGATTTCCTAGGATGGAAGTTATCCCAATGATTGAAGATTCTCAACCGAAGTTAAGGAATCTCTTAAAGAGAAGTGTCAGATATTTAATGAGAGACACTTCTTGGTTGTTGAGAGCTTTGAATACTTCTTTTATCACGAGCTCTCAACTGACTACTTTTCGCTTGTTCGCTTTGTCAAAGGAATCTCACACTTGAATGTTTGCGAATGTCGGTTGTGATTGAAGCAGTAGTAGTAGTAGTAGTCGATTCTCTCTTTTGGACCTACGTTTTATAGATGGAGATTCAAATCTTGAATCTCCATATCCGTTAGACACAACGGCTCCTTTGTCCGAGAGTGATTTGACTTGATTAGTCGCTTTTGGCGTTGATCTGTACTTTCTGAACTACTTCGGGAAAGTCTCGTCCTTTGTGTGTACTTTTGTCAGAACGGCAGTATGGCTTCAGCCTTTGACACTCTTGCTCTGCTAATGTTTATTAGCGATCTGCTATCGTCTATTTGGTTGCTGAAAGCTTCCGCTGACACTCGATCCTTTGACGTCTGTTCTGCTAGCATCTTTTAGGGTTTGCTGAATGTTAGCAAACACTAAAGTCTTAGCATTCTGCTAGCGTATGACTTCTAGCAAATGCCGTCCTTCGATATCTGCTAGGAAATCTTCTAGCAAACTAAACTATTACAACTCAATATTTGACTTATACAGGACATTACACGGTATGCTATTCTATCTAGAATTCAGCAAATGATCGACCAAATGCTATGGTTTGATTCAACAAAACCTTTTTACAAATAAATCCTAAGGGAGATTTTAGGGATTATTTCCCAACAATTTCCCCCTCTTTGGTGCGATCAAAGCTTACTATCATTTGCTGAAGCTAAGAGGAAGAATGTCTATCTTTACAAAAGACTATGCTATCCTAGCAATCTAACACAGAGTTTATCCACCTTAGTTCAATCAACAAGAAATGAGATTCCCCCTCAACAAGTGCTGGGAAATATTTCATGATTAAACACATAGGTAAATGCTGCAAAGGTAATATGCTAGAAATTCTAGCACCCAAGAAAAATTAGCTGACATTTACTTTTTCAATCTCAATCCAATCGTTTTCAAATACGTTGAATACACAGATAGTGTATTTCAACTAAGGCACACAGTGAAAATCAGAGATTGACAATGAGAGGTTGTCTCAGTCTGATCAATTTTCATTCATATGATATATCTATTACAAGTACAATGAAAATGATAGATAGAGACAAGCGAGAAAAAATAAATACCAGAGGAAAGGATGTAGTCAGGAGTCTGAAGCAGGTTTCTTTAGCTTCTCCAATTCATCGAATTTGCTTGATGCCATCTGCACAAATGAGTCCAAAAACTCCTTAGCAGCAGCACGTTCAGCGACTTCTAACTCAAGATCCTTCCGCTCATTCTCCTCTTCGAGCATCTTGATTTTCAGCTCTATTTCCCTCTGCTTTAGCTCCTCAAGAGCTTTCCTCTTCTCTTCTTTGGCAGCAGCTCTAGCTTCTTTTGCTTTCTTCCTCTCAGCAGCCTCAACAATCCTCCTTGCTTCCCCCTCTTTGATTGCATCCAAAAATCTGGAGGAAAATGATGTAATTGTATGTTCTACCTGCTGCTTATGCTCTGCTACGTCTGTCTTGACTTCCTGCACAGAAGCCTTAACAGAGGAAACATCGGACTCGACTGAATTCAACCTGGCCGTTACGGTATCAACATTCGTCTTGACTACCGCAATCTCCCTACGTATGTCCGTGGCTTCTATCACCATTCTCTCAGATATGGTGGATACAACACTTTGAATCGCCATTTAAACTACAGAGTTCAGATATGTTGGAAATTGGAGAGAGCTGACCGGAGTGGCAAGGAAAGATGAAGTAGTAGGCAAGATGATGGCTTGACTAGGAAGCAGTGGAAGTGGAGATTTCTTCCATGACTTCTTCTGTGTTCCCTGTGTCAGCAGTATTACTTTGCTCGGTAGTGGCTAGCAGATTTACCGCCTCCTCGATGCCTTTCAAATACTCTGCTTCAGCTGTAGCAATTACAACTTCCTCGAGCTTCCGAGCTTCTGCTAGAGAATGTGCTAACATATAATCCTGCAAATCTGCTTCTCTATTTCGATATGCAAAAACCTCAAGCCTTCGAGCATTGCGCTCCTCTACCTCACGAATCACAGCTAGCCGAGCTTGTAATTTTGACTCTTCGAACTTCACAAGTTCAGCTTGGCGTTTCTTGTATTCAGCTGCTGCTCGTGCCTGACGCTTAGATAATTGAATGTGCGTGTCAGACAACCCATCTGGAGCAAATGTAGACTTGGGCAGGGAATGTGAAGAAGATGTGAGCCGATGAGCTTTAATGGCCTGGAGCCTGGCGATAACAGCCTTATCACTATACTGTTTGGAACAAGGGGATTGATCCATCCATTCGTTTGCCCATGTCTCCTCATGCTTCCAGAAATTCAAACCCTTCCATGCCATCATTATCTCTCTTTCCTCCATGCAAAGTTCTCGAGAGATGTAATCATACTTCTTCCATCGTTTGAACTCGTATCCCAAGATCTTTCCATCGGAAGTATCTTCCTCCAATACTCCAGCAAAGATTTCTTTGACATCCTCCTCAACCATCAAAGTCACGAATTGTTCAATGTTTTGTCCAAGCAATTCAAACTCAGAGTTTACCTGACTTTTAATGAAGGACAATCGAAGTCGATCCCCGCATTCTGTGGAGATTTTCCTTAGAGAACTTGCATCATATATGTTTGTGGATTCTCCATCGGAATCGGTTCCAGAGAAATTCTCATGGATACCTATTCTAGCATCGGAAGGAACTTCTGCTTGAGGACCTTCAGCAGGATTTGCGTCCTCATCCCTAGCAGATGATTCCTCGATAGCGATCTGCGGAGAGCGGAGTTCGTGCTCAGCAAATGAGTGCTTAGCAACCAAGTGCTCCTCCGTGTGTCCAATGTGCTCAGCGGATTCATCTTCAGCACCATCTTCTACCTTGGCATCGAATTCTCTTTCAACTCCAGAAGGACCTTCGTCCGAATTCCCTGGAATTCGTCTGAATGACTCTCGGATGAAATGTTCTTCATCGGAACTGCTCTCCAAATCCACAATCAATTCCACCCTATCGAATCTGCGGGATTGAATTGCTTCAACAAGCTCTTCGTCTGTCATAACGTCTTGCTCAGCAATGATTGCTCCTTCTTTGTCAACAGAGGGAATTGAAACAGTGATCCTTCCATCTTTGATGCCTTTCCCTTTCTTGGCGGCATTTTCTTCCATAAATGACTCTTGTAGAAGTTGAGCTGCTTTCTTCTGAGCTTTGTGTTCTTCAGCAGCTTTCTTGATCCATTCAAATTCTTTGTCTCGTCCTTCGAACGTCATCTCAGCAATAAACTTCTGATATTGCTTCTTCTAAAGCTCTCTTCTTTGAACTTCTCGTTTTCTCTTTGTTTCTCTCACTCCCTGAATCCGCTCTTCCGGGCATCTAGATGACAAAGGGATGTGATCTGGATCAGCTTCAGCAGCCTTCTTCTCTGCTTCTGCTTTCTCTAGTTCTTCCTGCTCTGAAATTAGAATCAGCTTTCTCCTTGTTTTCTTCTTTGCTTTCTGGGCAGGAGAGGTGATGTTCGATCTCTTCTTCGTTGGAATGGCCATAGCCATAGCCCCAAGAACAAGTGGAGGTTGTTCGGCTTCATTTGCAGTCTTGATCTTGTTGATCTGATCTGCTGGTAAATTGCCCAATTTCTCAATCTCTTCAAGATTCTTGAAGCAGTGTTCTGTCTCAGCATTCGTCTGAAGTAGAGCAATCTCTTCAGCAGACATTGGAATGGCCGGCTGTAAAATTCGAACTGCCATAGTGGCTGCATCTGGCTCTTCAGGGGATGTGGGTTTGTTCTTGTCCACATTAGATTTCCCTGTCAACTTTCGAGGATTCCTTGTATTCATTGGTTTGGGCTCTTTCCTCGTCGCTGGGATGTAGTCTGTAGGAAGTAGGCTTACACCACGATCCACTCCTGTATTGGTGAACAACATTTCCAAATATTTGCTGATCTTTAGCCCAAAATTCATGTTCGAAGAGAACGTTCCATCTACTGCCATATGATCATTCTTCCGAGCATGTTCAGCCCATCGCTCAAAGAAGAATTCTGCCCAATTTCCCTTAATATTGTCATTCAATGCCATCATAATGGCATACTTCTTGGAAGAGAGTTCTGAGTAGGAACCGGTGTCACATTGGAGCATCTTGATTACGATTTCCTCAAGGAGCTTGTACTCATCAGACAGAGTGTTAATCGGTGTAGCAACTTTAAAGGTAATCACCTGCCCTTTCTTGTCTTTTAGCTCCCCTGGTTTCTTCCAAAGATTCCAGCGTTTCTCCATCTCAACAAGATCATTGACCTTGTTGAGAGATCTTTGCCCCATAGTTTCGAAGCCCAAACGTCCTCGAAAGTAAATCAGCACTTACTTCCACAAAATTTCCATATACGCAAGTCTTGAACGATTTCTGATCATCATTCATAACTGCCCTAGCATAAATTCTGAAACTATGTGAGGGTGAAAGCGATCAGGCTCAGCGGAAATGTATTTTACCAGTAATTCGGAGTTCAGTAGATCCAAAATCCATTTTGGAATGTGTTTGACGGCGAGAGGCATATAAAGGATTCTATCTTTCATGATTTGTGCCAGACGCCTCTGCTCTGTCGTATGGCTGGATAACTCCTTTTTCCGAGCCAAAACCACCAATCTGCTGTATGGAACTGACTCATCAATGTCTTCCTTTTTCATAATTCTGGTGAAGTTTGGTGAATCTGTAGGAGGCAGATTAATGAAGGTGGGAGGTTGGAGTAGGTTTTCTGCGTTTTCTGTATGAGATGATTCAGGATGAGTGGTATCGCTTGGTTCTGTATTTTGGGTATTTGGAGAGTTGGGGTTGGTTGCCATGGTTGGGGATTTTTGAGTGAGTTAGAAATTTCGGAGAGGGTTTGAAAAAGAATGAGAGAGGTTTCATGGAGATAGGGATTTGAATCGCGTCTTGCGGAGAGATGAAAGGGTTCGGAAGATGAATTGAATCTAACGGTACAGATTGCTTCCTTTCTGAATTTGATCAACGGCTGGGGTTGAAGGGTTAAGTCGTGCGAGTACGCACGTTCTCCAGAACTTGAGTGCCGATGACGTGGCACGATCTAATTTGTCGCCGCCGTCTGCGCGCATTAGATGCACCTCTTAAGAGATTCAAAAATCTCCCGCGTCTGAGTGAAAGCTTCAGCAGCCGTAAATCTCAACATTAAGAGTGATCTTATCAGCGAGAATTTCTGACGTTGGATAATGAGTATAATCGGTCAAGAGATTCCACGTATTGCCAATACTCTCTATATCTCCGATATATAAAATTCATCTCTCTTCATCTCTGGTTCATGCTTGAACGTAATTATCTCTGATTTGACCTTTACTTTATGAGTTTACTGCTATCTCAGAGCGACTGGTCGTATCTCGAGATAAACAGTAGACCGAATTGATTCTATAAATAGCATGGTCCTGAGATTTTTCCTGATACGCCTTCTTGCTAAATTTGCTTTCCTTTCTCATTTAAAAAAATAAAAGTCCTTTCTCCAAAAAAAAATCATGGAACCAGCCTATGCTCTTTATGTACCAAGAAACAGAATCCTGTGTGATTCTGGTCTTTATGCAGAGTATGAAGCGGATTACCAGGTGGCTGAGACGACGATGACAAGTCTCCATGCCAGCGGTCTAGGCAAATTCGTATGCCTTACTCCGCATGCTTTTCAAAGGGAACATCTTCGGTACTTAATTTGTTCGAGTGATGCCGATGGAAACTCCATTGTCGGTGTCTTCCGGAACCAACTAGTGAGGTGGACTGCTGACACCTATGCTGCAGAACTTGGCCTGCCACGGTCCGATTTCTGTCATTGACTATCGCAGAGATGAGATAGCTCCAGAGTGGACTTCGTGGATGAAGTGGAGAGATTCTCTTGAGTTCGAGTTTTCTCCAACTCCCTCAGCATACGGCCTCCAAACGCAGTACAAGGTCCTCTTCCAGATTGTCTGCGGCATGATCGTAGGAGAAGATCTTGACCACATGATTTTCTCTCGCGAGACATGGGGAGCCATGATGGCGATCGACAATAACGCGGAGGTCGACTGGGCGGCCTTCGTCTTTCAGAGGGTGCAGCGATGCGTCCAGAGTTTCCCACATCTTCCTCTCCCCTACGGGATGCCATTAAGTTGGCTATTAGAGCAGAAATTCTCGGATCTCACTCTAGCTCCCTCCAACCTTAGGGGGGTAGATTTCTATCCTTTCAGGCCACTGCCTTCCTTCTTTTAAGTTTGTTGTACCTTCTTTTTGTAGGGTTTGAGTCTACGATGGACAACACGAGTTGCGATTATGAATTTCTTGCCAAGGATCGTTCTTAGGATACCAGGAATAAATTTCAATTAAATAAACCATGCGATCCTATGCATGCTCCTACAAAATTAATTGCATAGGATGGATTAGAGAATACCTGATTTCACCGTTTGATCTACAGATCTAGATCGGAGCCAACAACGATGAAATAGATCTTAGATCTTAGATAGAACACCGGCGATGAACAGTTGTTCCTACAGATCTGATCTTCTGATCTGTTCCCTTGCTCCTTGGAAATCTGGTGAGGATTATCTACCAAGTTGAATCCGAGATCTGGAGAAATCGATCAAGTTCCTCCCACCGGATCAGCCGCCGCCGTTCTCTCTCAATTATACTGAAAAACCCTAGTTTTCATAACCCCCTATGATCAAATAGAGAGAAGGCCTATATATAGTGTTAGGGTTTTGAGAAACCCTAACCCTAATGGGCTGTGAGCAATTAATGGGCCAGACCAGGGATCAGATGCAAATAATAAAGTGGGCCCTCTTTATTAATTAATCCTTCCTTGTTCAACCCAGAACATAATTAATTAATAAAACATTGTTTTAACCTTCACCACGGTAACAATGCTGACTCGCCCCTTTATTACCACGTTATTAGGAACGGGTTGCACCAAACTAACATGATCCACATATTTAAGGTTTTAGACATTCATTAGTTAATTTGGCTTATGACAATCAGCCATAATTAATTAATCTCTTATTTCCTGAGTAATGCCACTCACCCTTTTTCATTTATGCCTGAATTAAATAATTCAACCTGCAGGGTTTAGCATAATGAACCTTGTGAGCTCCTCAGGGAATGTCACCATCCTGAAACGGATATGCTTACCTAAACGTCCAGACTAAGCAGGCCACACACAAATTGCCAACACCCAAAATACGGGTATAAGAGTACATATAAGACTCGCCACCATGGTAAATCAAAGTGCGGTCAATCTGTGTGTGCCCCTTATCCTTCAGTTAGGTTTAAGATCATAGGAAGTATGTTAGGGATCTGGCTCATTCATATGTCAATGAGAATGGCACATCCCACTGTTGATCCCATCAATACATAACTATGTACCGACACATCAAGTAGCTAGGATAAGCCCACTTATGAACCGATGTGCCGCAGCTTAGACCGACAGCCTATCCAGGGACCGTCTCAGCTGTGATACTGTTTATATCTCGCTAGGTCAAACGATCCATATGATCCTATGTGATCTCCTACACACCATATGGTCATCCCTATCTACGAGATAATAGGATATTATGGTTCGTTGTATGTTTGTTCTATCAGACAGCGAGCATTGTTGCGGCAACATATATGAAGACCAGTGTACAAAACACTTAATCATATATGCTTTCAGTATATAATCCCAACACTTTTCTCATGTAAATATTTTTGTAATTTCATATATATGATATTGTAAATATTTCATTCCAAGTAACTCGTACTTAAGCTCTGTGATTTTTGACGAACCACGCGATTCCAACCATATGCTTGTGCAAACCATATATAATAGCTTTGAAAAATACTGACTTGTAGTAAAAGTCCGAATCGACTTTGCTGAGTAGACCTCTGTCTGCAACTCTGCTAGAGTCCTAGCAGATGATTCATCGAGCATATCCAGTCACTCTGCTGAATATGCAGCAGCAACCATGTCCTCAAGGTCTAGCAGACTTTGCTATACTTTGGATATTGAATCTGACGGTTGGGGGGGTTCTGTCAGACAGGATAGATCGATGGCCTTGAATACGTACGTCCCATCACGTCGTTTCTTTTTCCAAGAAGTTTTTGAGTGATCTGACGTGGCGTTTCTCAACTCATCGCAGCCGTCTGTGAGTATTAAACACACAGCAGATGACCATCGAACGTCGTCGGCTGAGTTGATATGACCTGCATGACGATTCTTTTATACTCATCGTTTCATATTCTGAGATATGAATCATCACGACTTTTCACTAGAAATCTAACTATCATAAGTGAAAAGTAATGCCTCTTCTCTATAAAAAGAGCCTTCTTGTGGTGAATCTTAACACACAAGCGCCCTGATCTGCAAACTTCTTCATAATTTCTTTCCAAGTCTTCCCTCAAAAGAAAGGAAATTATGGATTCTCATGGTCAGTCTTTAGAGATACGCCGTAATCAGATTCTCCATAAGTCTGGTTTGTACTCATTGTATGACGATGATTACGTCGTGGCTGAGACAGTCTTGACAAAGCTCAATCGGAGCGGGTTGGCTCAATTTGTCACAGCCACCCACGGCTTTTCCATGGTGACATTCTCCGAGACTTTATCAAGACTGCTCTGTTGAGGAAGGAGTCATCTCTGGTTCCTTCTGCAGCAAGCGAGTCTATTGGTCTCCGGACTTCTTTTCTCAATGTTTCGGCCTTCCCAGGTATCCAGAGTCAGTGTTGGACTACCGATTGACGGAAGTGGCCCCTGAATGGTCGTCATGGCAGAAATGGTTACGGTCCTCTTGGTTTGAGTTTACTCCTTCTGCTTCAGCATATGATCTACAGACTCCTTATTGGGTGATATTCCGTATCGCCCACAACATGCTGTTGGGAGAAGGTCTCGACTATCTCTCCTTTTCAAGAGAGACATGGCAAGTCATGATGGCCATTGATGATGAAGCCGAAGTTGACTGGGCGGGCTACATCTTTGACAACGTTCGAGAATGTGTCCAGCTTTACCCTTCTGTGCCTCTGCTGAATGGAATGCAGCTCAGCTGGCTACTGGAGCAGAGCTTTCCTCGGATAGCAGAAGGACAATCTAACCTTCTGGACACGGACTTCTTCCCGTTCAGGCCTCGTTCTCCCTAGAATATGAAGCATGTTGTTGTTTGTTTTTTATTATTTACTCAACCCTCTTTTGTAAAGACAACCTTCAATGAATGGAATGATATGATTTTTGAAATATGCAGAACTTTACGAATCTGACTTCCAATTTTGACGTTTGCTGAAAGATCAACAACCATTGTCTGCTTAGCATTCTTTGTACGAGCAATTCTTGTGAAAACAAACATTCCTCAGCAGACGTATTCAGCATCCAGAATACTTAAATGATATCTTCATGAAATCCAAGAAATCCGGAAAGAATAAGAATTGCATCTTATTCATCCATAGCATTATCCAACTCCATAAGACCCAATTTAATGCATAACTCCTTGAATCTGGATTCAGCTAGGGGCTTTGTCAATATATCAACTATCTGATCTTCAGTGCATATGTAGCGAACATCAATATCCTTCTTCTCCGGATGATCACGAATAAAATGATGACAGATATCAATGTGCTTGGTCCTAGAATGATGGACCGGATTCTTAGTAATGCACATAACACTATTGTTGTCGCAATAAATCGACACACATTCGGGAGAAATCCCATAGTCTTGCAACTGTTGCCTTATCCATAGAATTTGCGAACAACAGCTAGCAGCAGCTACATACTCTGCTTCGGTAGTAGATGTAGCAACAGAGTGCTGCTTTTTGCTAAACCAACTAATGAGCTTATGTCCAAGAAATTGACAAGTACCGCTCGTGCTCTTCCTATCAATCTTGCATCCTCCAAAATCTGAGTCTGAATATCCACTTAGAGCAAGACTGTCTGATCTTAGATACCAAATTCCCAGACCTTCTGTGCACTTTAAATATCGCACAATCCGCTTAGCAGTATCTAAATGAGCCTTCTTTGGATTTGCTTGATATCTAGCACATAAGCCAACGACAAAGGATATATCCGGTCTGCTAGCGGTGAGATACAGCAGTGAACCAATAATTCCTCTGTAGAGAGTTGGATTCACATCATCTCCTTCCTTCTCAAGCGCAGCAATACATGTTGTGCTAATTGGAATCCTTAGGCTCTTTGTCTTCTCAGGGCAATATTTCGCTATGAGATCGCGAGTATACTTCTTTTGATGAATGAAAATTCCTTCTCCAGACTGCTGAACTTGTAATCCAAGGAAATAAGACATCTTTCCCATCATGCTCATTTGGAAATTGCTAGTCATGAGGTCGGAGAATCTATCACATAGATCTTGATTCTTTGATCCGAAAATTATGTCGTCTACATAAATTTGGACTAGCAAGATACTGTCTCCATCTTTGATCCAAAAAAGGGTTTGATCAATCATGCCTTTCTGAAAAACGTTGGTCAGCAAGAACTTAGACAAAGTTCCATACCAGGCTCTTGGTGCTTGCTTTAATCCATACAGGGCTTTCTTGAGCTTGTAGACTTGATTACCCTGTTCGAAACCCGGTGGCTGCTCAACGTAAACTTCTTCTTTGAGCTCACCATTTAGGAATGCGCTCTTCACGTCCATTTGCATCACACCGAATTCATGGTAAGCAGCATACGCGAGAAATAAGCGAATTGCCTCCAGCCTTGCTACTGGAGCAAACGTCTCATCATAGTCTATTCCCTCGCATTGTCTATAGCCCTTAGCTACAAGACGAGCTTTATTTCTGACTACTAGGCCGGATTCATCTTTCTTGTTCTTGAACACCCACTTAGTGCCTATTAAACTTTGGTGCTCTGGCCTATCTACTAGTTCCCACACATTGTTTCTCATGAATTCTGTAAGCTCCTCTTGCATAGCATTCACCCAATCTGGATCTAGCAAAGCCTCTTCGACTTTCTTGGGTTCTTCACTGGAAATGTAGCACGCCAACATAGCATTGCCATTTCCTTGTCTGGTTAAGATAGGATCATTTATGTTTCCAAGAACACCGTCTAGGGGATGAGCACGAAGCCACGTAGGTCTGATTCGTGCTGGAGTTTCAGCAACTGGTACCCCTTCTTGATTGTTATCAGCATGAGCATTTTCCTCTTCATTCTCCTGGTGCTCAGCAACTGGAACGTCAGCAACTCCACCTTCTGCATCTACTACAGGATCTTCAATGACAGGAACTTTATTGGCAGGTACAGTATCAGCTGGGATATCAGCAACAGGTTCTTCCGCGATTGGAATCTCAGCAACTCCTTTGCAAAGATCTTCAGCAGATTCCACGTCGTCTTGGTCATTAAGAACTCCCGCAACATCCAAATTGTCATTTAGATATACTGTAGATGTGGCCTCAGCATGATCATTAGCATCACTGGCCCAGTTAGCAGTCTGGTCACCTGCTGAGTGCGTCACTGTTAGATCAGCATCATTCATAGACCTAGTCGGATCAATATTCATATTTTCGAAAGAATTTAGTAAAGATTGATCATTGACATCATTGGTCTCATGATTGTTATCCTCTTTTCCTTTGGTTACCCTGCGCACTAAAGTAGACTCATCACAAATAACATTGCATGTTATTTCCACAAGTTGAGTTGTCTTATTTAACACTCGATAGCCTTTATGAGAGGGATGTCCATATCCTAGGAAAACACCCTCATCAGATTTTGGCGAAAAGGTGTTAAGTTTAGACTTCCCATTGTTATGGATATAACATGTTGAACCGAAAGCACGAAAGTGTTTGATAAAAGGCTTACGACCATTGTACACTTCATAAGGAGTCTTGTTAAATCTGCCGTTAATCGCACTCCTATTTTGAGTGTAACAAGCAGTCATAACCGCTTCTCCCCAATACTTTCCACTGAGTCCAGAATCAGCCAGCATAGTCCGCACTGCTTCCTTCAAGGTCCTGTTTCTTCGTTCTACTAGCCCATTCTGCTGGGGGGTCCTAGCAGTGGACTTCTCATGATGAATACCAGCTTCCGCACAAAAGTCCATCAGAATCCCATTACAGAATTCAGTCCCATTATCTGATCTAATTCTTTTCACTGTAACTTCCTTGTTATTCTGCTATTTAAGAATCAGCTCAGGCAGAAGGATCTTGACTTCATCCTTGGTCTTTAGAAGATGAACCCACGTGTACCTGCAAAAGTCATCAACAACCACAAGTGTATATATTTTCTTGTTTACAGTGGGTGGTTGGACTGGTCCAAACAGGTCCATGTGTAAGAGTTCAAGAATTCTACCTGAAGTAGCCTTCTCTGGATTGGATTTGAACGAGGCTTTGGTCTGCTTTCCTTGTTAGCATGCCTTACACACGCCTTCTTTTCTGAATGTCTCAGCTGGCAGACCTACAACAAGTTCATTCTTGGCCAGATGGTTAATAGTTTTAAAATTTAGATGATTTAACCTCTTGTGCCAGAGCCATGTTGTTTCCTCTTTGTTCAAGGTTAGGAAGCAAGAGTGTTGCTGACCACTTTCCCAGTCAACAACATATAGGCCACCCTTTCGGATGCCCCTAAGTTTCACTTCCCCTGTAACATTGTCAGCAATAGTACAACTTGTATTGACAAATGAAACAATATACCCATTCTCGCAAAGTTGGCTAATACTTAGCAGATTGTGTTTAAGGTTGGAGACGAGAGCTACGTTAACTATCCTCAATCCATTGCTCTCTATGCATCCCCTTCCCACAACTTTACCTTCACTGTTATCTCCAAACTTGACTTTTGATATATAGACAAATCTCTGCAAGTCTGAGAATAACTCCTCATTTCCCATCATGTGCGCTGAGCATCCGCTATCAAAGATCCACTCGTTTGACATACTTGAAGTAGTTTTAGCTTTTGGACCCTGTTCCTGCAACACAAATGATTAAGTTGATTTAGGTACCCGTTTAGCGTCGGGTCCTGCAGGATTAGCAATTATCATAGTTCCTTTCGGAACCCACATTTTAGTGACTTTCAAGATTTTCTTCTTGATTTCACTGTTTACTATTTCTTCAACCTTTGGCTTAACATGTTTGACATGTTTATATCTCGGTGCATTGGTGTGCTTGGCCTTCCTCGCCCTTGAAAATACAAATGGATTGGGCTCGGGCCTTACATAGGTGTTCCTCCTATGTAACGTGTTCTCCTGATATATTGGCTTTACAACATTGTAATGATATTGGTTTCTTTGGTGAAAGGTATGTTTAGCTGTCCTTGCGTTTGGAACATAACGCTCAGCATACCTTGGTCTTGCTGAATGCGGTTTAGTATATGCTCTCAGATTTTGCTGAGGTCCAGCTGACACATACTTAGTATTCATTCTATTGTTCCTCTGCTGAGGCTTAGCAGATTCATGCACAACATTCAACTTTGGGTTCCTCTGCTGAGGTCCATGAGTTGTATGTTTAGCAGACTCTGACTTAGGCCTCTGCTGGGGTCTAGTAGACAAATACTTAGTAGTCTCTGCGGGAGACCTCTGCTGAGATCCTTCATGGCGTATTCTGTGAATGTTCATTCTTTTGCTCAGCAATTGGCTTATCATTGGATGATTCAGCAATGACAATTCCTTTCTCTTTTTCAGCATTTATCATTCCAGCAGAAACAAATAGAATTGGTTTCTCCTTAGAAGTAGTTGCTCTATCCGAATATCCAAGGCCCAAACCAGAGCGATCATTGTGATTTCTCTGTTGGCTTACAATGGCATTGAGTACTGCCTTGCTGGATGTATAATTGCAAATGCACCATTCTTGGGGTTTGTTTTTCAAAGTAAGGTTCTCCTTTTCAAGATTGTGAAAATTTTTCAACAATTCGGAGAAGTTTGCTTTAAGCTTTGAAAAATCCTCACTTTCAGACCTCAGTCTTTCGACTTCCTCGGTCAAATCTGTAATTTTAAGTTTTAGCGAGGTGTTCTCCCCAATGATTGCATTTTTAATCTCATACATTTTCGAGAGTTCTACACTTAGTTTCGTGAGATAGTCTTCCTCAGAATCTAAGGTGAATTCCTCTGATTCCTCTATAATTGCAAAACTAGGAATGCTTACTGAAAGTACCTCGTTGTCATCGACTGCTAGAGCCGTTTCAGCATTCTGTTCTGCGTCTGCATCAACAAACTGTTCATCCACAATGTTTGCCATCAAAACTAGCATGGCCTCCTCATCGTCTTCCTCAGAAGAGAGATAGTATTCCTCATCATTTTCAGGAATATCCTGAGCTTCTGTTCTTGTCAAGAGCGCCCTTTTGACTGCTTTAACAGCACGTCTTTCAAACCTTTGCTTTAAGAGCTCTCTCTCTTCTTTGCTTACTTTCGGACATTCATGCTTCAAGTGGTCAGGAGAGCCACACTCAAAGCAAGTCCTAGTCTTTCGCTCTGCTGAGCGGGCATATGAGGATAACGGCTGAGTTTCCTTGGTTTCCTTCTCGGTCTTAGCCTCTATCAGCAACTTCTGAAGCTTTTTCATTTGCTCTTCCAGCTCGCTGATCTTTAGATTGACAGGCTGGGAACCTGAGGTTGTAGCAACCTCCTTTGTTGGTGTTGCTGGAGCAGACCTTTCTTGGTTATGGTAGGGCTTCTTCATCTTAAACTTGTTGAAATCTTTCTTAGCAAAATATGCTATATCCTCAGAGCCAGCAGCGGATGTAGATGACGCTTGTGCTATAACTGCTTCATTCTTTTTCGATTGTTGTATTATAAATTCATGAGTTTTGAGTTGAGCGAATACCTCGGATGTAGTCATTTTTCTGAGGTCTTTTTCACTCAGACTAGTCATTTTGACAAACCAGTCATCTCTAGGATACAACTTGGAAATGATCTTGTGGTTCATTTGTCCATTCTCATACTTCTTTCCAAGATTACTAAGCTCCCCAACTATAGTGTTGAAGCGTTCCTCCATAGCTTGTATGGATTCTCCTGCAAACATGGAGAAAGATTCGTATTTATCTACAGCTACCTGTAGTTTGTTGCGTTTCATTTGGTCTGTCTCCTGGGAGGACTCGCACACATAATCCCACATTTCCTTAGCAGTGTCAAGCTCAAGAGCTTTGTCTGCCATCAGCTTTGGTAGGGAATCAAGGATCAATTTCTTTGCCACGTGCTCTAATGGAGCTCTCTTCTTATCCTCACTTGTGTACTCCTCAAAAGGTTTAGGAATCATTTGAGGTCTTGGGGGTCTTGGAGCCCTTGGTTCCTCTCCTTCAGCAACATCTTCAGCAGGATCATGTCCTATAAAAGTGTTAGCTTTCATAATTCTAATAGGACAACTTACCAGTACATCCGCCATCTCAGGATGTATGCTCTGAAGCTGTATGAGAGCAAGCTTCTTCCATGATGTAAAGTTCTCCCTGTTGTACTTTCCAAGTGAATGATTCAACATTTTGTTTGCTCCTTGAATAGTTTCCTGAGCTAGATAGATGAAACAAGGATAAAAGTGCAAGGAAAAGATAGATTAGGTCTCAAAGCGACTCAGAAGCAATCGGTTTTTCAACCTCCTGCTCTGATACCACTTGTTGGTTCTCAAATATCAGAGTCGTCATGTTTAAATGTGTACACGAAATGCGGCGGAATGATTAAACGTCACTTACACTTATCTTTGTTTGAGTATTTAAGCTTAAGATATGTTATATGTTTCTTCTCAGATATACGCTAGCAACTCTGATGCTAGGTTTTAAATCAGTTTTGAACAGTTAATAATAAAACAGTAGATGAACACAGTATTTTATAGTGGTTTGATCCAAATAGATCTACGTCCACTCCTTAGCCGAACACTAAGATTTCCACTAGAAAAGTATACGAAAGTACAAGGAATCGCCAAACACTTGTAGTAGGCGGCGAACTTTCGGACCGGCCACAACAAAGCTATCCTCCGATGATTCGTACTTTTCCAAACACAGCTACGGCCAAGTCAAGGGTGGAACCTTCGTGTAACTTGTCCTTCGCTGTTAGTGAGGTTTTTATAGTTTCCCTCGAAACTGTTCAGGAATGCGGCTAGAAGCCCGTCGGAGTCAATCCTTTTTAGGAATGACTGTTGGATCTTCCTAGGATAGAAGTTATCCCAATGATTGAAGATTCTCAACCGAAGTTAAGGAATCTCTTAAAGAGAAATGTCAGATATTCAATGATAGACACTTCTTGGTTGTTGAGAGCTTTGAATACTTCTTTTATCACGAGCTCTCAACTGACTACTTTTCGCTTGTTCGCTTTGTCAAAGGAATCTCACACTTGAATGTTTGCGAATGTCGGTTGTGATTGAAGCAGTAGTAGTAGTAGTAGTCGATTCTCACTTTTGGACCTACGTTTTATAGATGGAGATTCAAATCTTGAATCTCCATATCCGTTAGACACAACGGCTCCTTTGTCCGAGAGTGATTTGACTTGATTAGTCGCTTTTGGCGTTGATCTGTACTTTCTGAACTACTTCGGGAAAGTCTCGTCCTTTGTGTGTACTTTTGTCAGAACGGCAGTATGGCTTCAGCCTTTGACACTCTTGCTCTGCTAATGTCTATTAGCGATCTGCTATCGTCTATTTGGTTGCTGAAAGCTTCCGCTGACACTCGATCCTTTGACGTCTGTTCTGCTAGCATCTTTTAGGGTTTGCTGAATGTTAGCAAACGCTAAAGTCTTAGCATTCTGCTAGCGTATGACTTCTAGCAAATGCCGTCCTTCGATATCTGCTAGGAAATCTTCTAGCAAACTAAACTATTACAACTCAATATTTGACTTATACAGGACATTACACGGTATGCTAGTCTATCTAGAATTCAGCAAATGATCGACCAAATGCTAAGGTTTGATTCAACAAAACCTTTTTACAAATAAATCCTAAGGGAGATTTTAGGGATAATTTCCCAACAGTAATAAACATGATTAGTAGCTCCAGTATCCACTACTCACGAATGAGTAGAAACCGATGCTAAATATGTTTCCGTTACAAATGCAAATGACGTACCTTGTCCTTTAGCATTCGGACAATCCACCTTTCCACATCCAGCACACCTCTTCTTCTTTAGAGTGACCTTAACCCTCTTCACCTTCCTTGACTTGCTTTCACTGACTGCTTTCCTGAGCTTGCTTTCAGCACCGTCATCTCCAACCTTAGAGGTCATCGAACCAGTACTAGAAGCAGTCAGAATGGGCATCTGTGCTCGCATAGAAGATTGCTCCACCACAACGTCCTCAAGTAGCTCATGCAGAGCATACTCTTCCCTTGCAGCAACAACTACCTTAAAGTCATAAAAGGAGTCCGGAAGAGAGTTCAGGATGATATCAATCTCGTCTTGCGCACTGATATTACCACCCCGCACAGTGAACTGTCTCATGAGATTAATTATAGACATCCTGTGCGCTATCACCGAACTATCTTCAACCATCTTCTTGCACACAAGATCATGCACAAGTTTATAGTTAATAGTCTGCTCCACGTTGCCATAGGCTGTCGAGAGTTCCTTCCAGATCTCTCCAGCCCTTTCAAGGTGTTCATACTTGTGCCTTAATTTTCTAGATAAGGAACCCACGATGAACCAAAAGGTGAACTCATTAGCGTCCTCCCATCTTTCATAAAATTCAAGCTCAAGTTTACAGACCTTATCGTGAGTACGCAACAGTGGATCCATGAAAAGAACGTATGCTTGATTTTTCAGATAAAGGACGTGTTTGATGCAAAAACTCTATTCAGGAAAGTTTGGACCAGTTAGAGGATTGAGAACAAGTAAATGACCGACAGTAGACATAGACATATCTGAAATAATAAAGAATCTTAAATAAGACCATACATGTAGAACTTCGAAAACAAATGCATTGAAAACCTTTTAATAAATCAAATACAAATGTTTTCCACTAATTGCCCAAGAGTTCCCACCGCAAGCTACACTCGTAGACGTTTACGATGTCACCCTCAACCAAAACTGCGGGTTTTAAGCCCCAATTCATTTAATATCACTACCATGTCAGGAACCTTTTGACACTAGAAATTAATAATTAGTGAAAACCTTAGACCAAGCCATCTCTCAAGAACAGGGACACAATTCTTGCATTATATTCTAAGATGCTTCTAAGCCATTAACCATAAATTTAACACCGGCCAAAAGAGACAGTTTAGCATGGCACGTAACCATACCGCACAACCCTTAAAGCTTTTGTTGTCCATAATTTAAATCAATCCTAGAATACTTGTGAAAGAGATCTACGCAAGCTACACTCGTAGACATTTACGCAAAACCCTCCCACTATTCACATGATTTAAAATGTTTTTCTAAAAATCCCAACAACCGTACCCATGCACCACTAAGAACTAGCAAGCTACACTTGTAGACGTTTACTAGAACAAGAGATACACTTACAGCCTAGGACCGCTTTGTGGAGGTCTATTGATTTTAATTAAAAATCAACTTAGTATTTTTCTTTTAAAAGGTTTCTTATATGCGCACACATCATTTCTTTGTTATTATATTTTCCAAATTTTTTGCATGTAATTAAACAAGCCCAAAAATTCCAAAAATATAATCCAACAAAAGAAATTAATCACATAAGCATGCTTGGAAAGCTGTAAATAATAAAAGCGATAAATCATGTTTTTCCTATTATCTACACATGCTTAATTGTGCACATAAATAAATCACATATCATACGAGGATAATTAAGGCAAACAAAAATTCCTCGTGGCCCCACAAAATAGGAAAAATAAATCCTATCTATTACAATTTTAATTTTGAATCTATTTGGATGAATCCAAATCTTCTCAAATCTTCTAGGGCCTCCAAATCTTTAACCACCAAATCTTTTGGGATTTAGGCCTTTGTGAGCTGATGATTTGCCCTAACCCTAATGCAAACCCTAGGGTTTACACATGATTGCACAAACCACAAAAACACGAGCCACAGCCGCAGGGACAACAACCGCCGTCGACAGCCACTGCCACCGCCGCTGACAGCTCGCTCGCGCGTGCGCAGCGCTTTTCCGCGCGCGCCGCTGCGCGCTCACGGCTGCACCGCCCGCGCGTCACCGGTCTTTTCCCGCGAACGCTGCTCACGCCGCCGGCCGCGCGCCCGCCGCCGTTGTCGTCGGCTCCGTCTTCATTCTTCATCCTCGACCTGTCCAATTATATAATTGAAAAATACAAAATTTATAGAATAACTATTCTATTACAATTTTTCAAATCTACACTAATCATGAATTTTCTCGTGATTTTACAAAATTAATTCAGCCCTACACGGATAAACCACCGCGAGCTGAATTACACGAGTTGCCACGAGGAACAAAAACCATCCACAAAAGAAAATAAATTCATACATGAATATTTGATTTTAATTGTGCACCATAGAGCCATAAATCAAGAACCTAGCTCAGATACCAATTGTAGGGATTTCTAGTGAACCGAATCACAAAATCCAACTGAACCGGACTGATTTATGGATATTGCACCCAAAAATCAGAATAAAACCTAGCATGCTCCTATGATTTTAATTCGATATGTGGATTGAGAATTTACCGTAATTTCGTAGAGTCTGATCCGATCTTTCGCATTTGAATTTCCAACTTCAATTCAACCACGCGATAACAATTAAATCTGCGGAATATAAAATTATAAAACAAATTTCATGATTTAATTGAATGGAACAAAAAGAAAACAAAATCCTGTTGTTCTCCAGATCAGATCTTTAGATCTGTATCCCAATGCTGCTCAGATCTGCTACTGGTGAGGATACCACAGATTTGTGTTGAAGGCCGGAGCAGAAAAACTCTTCTTCTCCCCTCTACAGGCACCGCCCAACTCTCTCTCTGCCTCTAGGGTTTCAAACTGATTTGAATGATATGACGTGTCTAGGGTTTCCAGAGAGAGTGGTCTATTTATAGACCCAGGGTTTTATCCCTAATGGGCTACTGGGCCTTTTTCAGCATATTTAATTGTGCCAGACCTGGGACCTAATGCAAATAATAAAGTGGGCCTATAATTAATTAATTTTCATGTCCACAACCCAGGACATAATTAATTAATTAATATTAATTCTTTTTCACCACAGAATTAATACCGACCTACCCCTTTATTACCACGTTATGAAAACGGGCTGCATTAATTAAGAATCCCTATATTTAAAGTTACCAGACATCCGTTAATTAATTGGAGCTTCTGACAAGCTCTAACTACAATTAATTAATATCTTTTTATTCCTGAGTAGTACCACTCAATCCTTATCACTCGTGTCAGCCTGCAGGACTTTGACACGATGAATGTTATTGAGCTCCTCAGGGAATTTTTCCATCCTATTACTCGGATATGGTTACCTAAACGCAGTCTCAGGCGGTACTACACGAACTGCTGTTACCCAAGATGCGGATATACGAGCACATTACTCAGGCTCTCCACCATGGCAAGTCAAAGCAACAGTCAACCCGCTCAAACCCCTGAACCTTCGTTAGGGTTTGGACTCAATCAATAACGAGAACTTGTATTCGCTGATGTCAGACAGAAGAATACATCTCACTGCGGTCCATCAATACGCCACCCCTGCGTACCATCATGTCAAGTAACCAAGACAGGCTACTTATTCCGACAATGCCGCAGCCATCCGGAAAGACGTATCCTCATACGCTGTCTCGGCTGTGATTAGGTTTATGTCTCACTAGGTCAAGTGATCATACTGTCTTCTGCGATCTACAACATGTCGTATGATCGTCCCTATCGATGAGACAAGAGGATACCATTGTTACATACATGTAAGATTGTTTGACAGATAGGAGAAATAAACCGTCGTATACTCATTATAATAAATGCTTTCAGTATAAAAAACCCATCAATTGGGACCAGTTAGAGAGTTGAGAGCAGGAATATGATTAATAGTAGACATAGACATATCTGAAACAAATATAGGATCAAATAAAAACATACATGCATATCATTCGAAACAAAAATGCATTGTAACCTCTTGATAAATTAATACATTGTTTCCACTAATAGCCCAAAAATCCCACCGCAAGCTGCGCTCGTAGATGTTTACGATATGACCCTCAACCAGACTACCAGACCTACCTGAACGAGTTCAGCCCAATCCTTTAATTTCATACGATGTCAGGAATTCTTAGACACATGAAATTAATAATTAGTGAAAGACTTAGACCTAGCCATCTACCAAGGACAGGGAAGCAACAACTGCATTATATCCTCAGATGTTTCTAAGCGTCTAACCACAAATTCTAACTCCAGCTACAAAAGATTGATTTGGCATGCATGCTAGACCCATACTGCATGACTCTCATAACCTTTGTTATCTGTAATTTAAATCAATCCTAGAATACCAGTGAGAAACACAAGTACGCAAGCTACACTCATAAACGTTTACGCACAAGCACTCCCACTATTCACATGATTTAAATTATTTGTTTAAAAATCCTAACTACTACAACCTATGAATCTCTGGGAATTAACAAGCTACACTCGTAAACGTTTACTAAGATGAGAGGTTGACTTATAGTCTAGGATCACTTTGTGGAGGTCTGTTGATTTTAATTAAAAAATCATGCTTAGTATTTTTAATTCAGAAGGTTTCAATTGCGCACATAAAGTTTTCATGCCATTATATTCTACCAGATTTTTGCTTGCAATTAACATATTCCAACAATCCTAAATATTATTCGCAACATGAAAATAAACACATAAGCATGCTTGAAAAACAATAAATAATAAAGTTGTAAAAACATGATTTCCAATTATCTACAACATGCTTATAGCGCAATTAAATATATCACAAAATCATACGAGAACAATTAAAACAAAAAAATGTCCTCGTGGCCCCAAAAAACCAAATCCCATTCTATTACATTATTAGATAGAAAGAACACCAATAAAATTACTCGAGCTGAGAATCTGCGAGTCTCGTGTTTAATAGATGACATACGGAAGTCTGAGAGATAGCATAGATGATAGAAATAGTCGAGTTCTTACTTGAGTTGAGTTTCAGTTTTTTTTCTCGTTTCTATTATTAATTACTCTGAGTACATTGTGTATTTACATAAGAAGTATGTAGAATTCAAATTGTAACCGTTTAGAGACACTTGAGCAGTGTCCAATCTCACGCGTCTCTTTTCTAACGGGAGCAGAGCGCTATTCCTAAAGTTCAGCATCTGTGACATCTTTTTTTGACATAGGATATCGATATTCTGCTTTTGTGTCAGAATGGCTCTGCCAATCCGAGGAATCTGAACTGGTTACTGCTTCATTAGTCTTTAATGAATCTCCATTCTTAAAGACTGATCTACGGTGATTCCTCTGACTTGTTTTCTTTGTCTCTTCATGCGAGTAGGAACTGACTTTGTAAACTGGAGGTGATCCAGGCTGGTGTCTTCCATCAATTTCTCTGAGTCATCAGCTCCAAACTGGTTGCTGATCTCTCCTTACTCCACACGATCCACCTAATTTATTTTGATCAGCTTCGCCAGTTCTATTACAACTCGATATATCTAAACTAGAGGGATTTTCTTTGTAGTGAATTGAATCACAAAATCTAAATAATCCGGACCGTTCATGGATATTGTATGCAATTAACAATCGATAAAAATCCTATGCATGCTCCTATGAATTTAATGCGATGGTTTTTGGGTTACTTTTAGATCTGTAGGGTCTGGATCTGAACCGTGTTGAATTCAAATTCGATTCAATTCCATCACGCGAATAGTGAGAATCTACAGAAAGAGAATTAAATATTTTGCAATTTAATTCAAGATTCAAATTGAAAAGAATAGAGAAATCCTATTCTCTATATCAGCTCTTCAAATCTGTATCCCTTTGCTTTTCCAATCCCGCTACTGGTGAGGATTCCACAGGATTGCATTGCACGAGACAAAATCAAATTTCTTCTCCTTCCACTACAGTAGGTGCCAACCTCTCTCTACTCTCTAGGGTTTCTTTGTTTTTCAATTTTTTTAAATCTCAGAGGAGAATGGGCTATTTTTAATACTAGGGTTTAAACCCTAATGGGCTTGTCTTAAGAAATTTATCGAGCCAAACTTGGGAACTAATGCAAATAATAAAGCGGGCCTATGAATTAATTATTTCCCATGTCCATAACCCAGGACATAATTAATTAGTCGATATTAATACATTCCATGAGAGAATTAATACTGACCTACCCCTTTATTACCACGTTATGAGAACAGGTTGCATCAACTCGGTGAATCGCCATATTTAAGGTTATTGAATATTCATACATTAATCAGAGCTTCTGACAAGCTTCACATAATTAATTAATATCTTATTATCCTGAGTAGTACCACTCAAACCTTATCATATGTGCTTGAACTTAATCAGCCTATAGGACTCAAGCACGATGATCCTTATTGAGCTCTTCAGGGAATGTCCCCATTCTAATACTCGGATATGGTTTCCTAACTCTAGTCATCAAAATATTCTACACAAACTGCTGTCACCCAATATGCGGATATACGAACACGTTAATCAGGCTCTCCACCATGTCAAGTCAAAGTGGCATATATCCGGTGCATACTTCAGAACCTTAATTAGGATTTAGACTCAACCAAGTAACGAGATCATATTTCTTCTTAAGTAAGATAGAAGAACACATCTCACTGTGGTCCAATTAATACGCAACCACATGTACCAGCATATCAAATGATCACGACAAATCACTTTTTTCGACTATGGTGCAGCCTACATGGACAGACTAATCCTGAACGTTGTCTCGAATATGATAACAATATTTATATCTCGCTAGGTCAAACGATCTATACAATCTTTTGCAATCTCCTACACGTCGTATGATCTCCATATCGGCAAGATAAGAGGATTCCATTATTCTCGCAAGTACGTTTGTTTAACAAATATGAGATAAGTCAAATGTATACAAACTGTAATAAATTCTTTCAATATAGAAAACCCAACACTAACAATACTTTACAACTTTATGTGAGCTAAACTAATCTAGAAACACTCCTAAGTTTTTTTTTATATACAAACTTTTGACACATCAAACCAACAAATAGGTAGGAATACTTCCTAACAACTTCCACATTTTTTATGTTGTCAAAAAACCACTGCTATTAAGGTGGTAAAGGGTCAGTTCTTAGTTTACAATGAATATTCTATCAGCATCTAATACTCAAGAACTGAACACCTTGATTACTCAAGCTGCCTTAAAAATCTTCCCCCTAAACTGGAGAGATATTTCTCAATTAAGTTCAAGGGGGAAAACTGATTACACCTGAATGTGTAGCACCAGTTTTGAAATGAGGCAATCATTTTGAGACAAAGTGCTATTGTCTTCAAAATAAGCAGAGATTCATGATTTTTCATTGATTTGTTTACAAATTTTGGAAAAAAGTAAATTACAAGTACAATGGAAAAATAGTAAGCTCCATCTCTGCTTCTTGGACTGATCTTATTTTCTTCTTGTCCCTTGTTGACTCCTTCACTTTATCTTTCTCCTCTGAAGCTGGTGATGGGACTCAGGGAGAACCCATTCACCTGCCAACTTTCTCATGCTCGCCTCCACTAGTCTCACCACTAGTTTATGGCGGTGCTCCAGCTGGACTGATCTCTCCATCAATCTTCATTTTTAGCTTGTCACCATAAAGGAGTCTCGCCACTCATACTATGGTGACGACATTCTGAGTCAGCTAGAAAAGAGCATTGCACAAATTGTTCTAAGAACTGCTTCTTGCTCTAATAAGTCCCCGCTAGCCCTCAGTAGGAAGCAAAGCTTGACCTGAAGCAAGCAAGAGTGATATGGTAGATGCATCACTTTTCTTCTGGTAGCACCTCCCCCGTTTCCCTTCACATTCTTCCTCTCAACCAGTGCCCGAGAGCAGATAGGGGAAATAGTGACCTGGTCTTGAGACTTCATGATGATTTTTGTGAAGCTCGCCTAATACCAGTCCACAGGGAGTTCTTCCGATTCATATGACGAAAAAAGGTCCTCATCAGACCTATCTGACTATCCATCATTTGTCTTATGACAGAAAAGCTATAACCTGACGGTAAGGATATCCTTCTTTCCTTCGGCTCTGAGGTAAAAATTCTCGATGAAAGCGGAGAGCCGAGCAATAGGAAAATCATCTCAGATAGAATCTTTGTAAGAATGATGATTTTCCCTTCTAACTAAACAACAATGAAGTCTCTTTGCTCGTATGCATCTTGGTTGATCTCCGTTTTAATGATGGAATATGTCATTTTGAGAGTTGGAGTAATTTAGAGAGGGAGAGGAATTAAAGAGGACATCAAATGGGAAGAAATATGGAGTTAGTTTGTGTATATGAGATACCTTCGATGGTTTCAAGAGATCCCATTATATAGAGAGTGATTTCCTCCTTTTTTTACAGTTCGGTCCTTTTGAAGTTGAAACATCCAAAATATATAGGAGATTAAATCTCCATTTTGCATCCGCGATGTATGCTTCTGAATCCTTTTAACGTGTCTGCTTCTTATTCCTCCGTTTTCTGTGCCGCAGTGATGTTGCATTGAATGTTGCGTGTTGACTGCGGTCACAATGCTTCGAATCTCCCGCTCAGCTCAAGTTTGCTGACTCTGCAAATTGGTCTCCTCTCTATGTGATTGCCAATGTGACAGAAGTTGAAAAAGCTTAATTTAAACTAGTGAGTGTGTTCAGTTTAATCCTCGCTTAGAATACAAAAACTGCGAGCTTGGACTCAATTTTATTCTTCTCAAAACTGAGAGCTTGGACTCAGTTTTATTCAACTTCTTCAGAAAACCAAGAATAAGAGCTTCGACTCATTCCTCTTGTTTTTTTTTTTTATTTCTTTTCAGTTTTTTATTTCTTGACCAATAAAATTGTGACATTTGTCTTGTTTTTATTAGGATCATTAACTTTGTATAAATATTACAATAAAATTAATATATATTTTATATAATAATATAAAAATAAAAAAAATTATACCAAAAAATCATATTTTTTTATTCTCTACAAATAGAGAATAATTTTGATATAATATTTTTTTTATTTTTGAATATATATATATATATATATATATATATATATATGTATAAATAAATAAAGACACACACATAATAATCGGATAATTTTTTTTAACCAAAAACTAATTTACTTATAATTTATATATTATTTATCTTTCCAAAAATTAATTGATAATTTATTACTTGAATTGAGTTTTGTAGTTAGATCTACCTAGCTAAAAATAAACTTAATTGTTTATTTACATAATGTAAAATAGTTCAAATGTTTGTTACATTAAAATAATAATGTATACTAAAATTTAAAAGATTTAGTATATCTTCAAATGAACTTTGTTTGTTAAATTGTATTTCTATTATTGTCGTTTTCATGTAATGTAATTTTATTTCAAGTACTTGCATTTTTTATGTAATTTATGTCAATTTTATCTTAAAAATCTCATTGTGATTTATATATTTTTAAAAATTAATTAGAAGTTGTATTTTTATTTTAAAAATAAAAATAAAACTAAATAAAATAAAAGAATTATATATAGTGTGGTTGGGTGGTCATTAATAAAATTTACAAAAAATATAGAGGTTTGGTAGCAAAGAGAGAAATTAATAAAAAATTAAAAAAGGTAAGAAGGCTGGAGAGGTTGCTGACAAACATAATCTTAGATTATTTTGGTATTCATACATTATTAGATATGACATTAACTATTTGGATCAATTACATCTCTAACCTAGGGGTGGTAATTGCGTCAGGGTTGGGTTGGCAGGTCGGATTGTGACCTATTATTAACATGTTAAACGCCAACCCAAACCCAACCCGTTTATTTTTAAGGTTAGAAAAGCCAACTCGAATCCAACTTGTTTATTTTCAGGTCAACCCGATACTGACCTGTCTAATTATGCTGAAATTAACTTTAATCAACATGAGTTGTTTAACACGAAAACTCAAATACAAATACAATCCATAGTATGAATACTTGAATACTTTTTATAATTTTTCAACAATAAATATAATTATTACAAGAGTAAATCCAAGTACCGGAAGATTGAAAGTTTGACTTTTTTAAAAATTTGAATATACATTTAATGTATTCATAAATTAAAAGAATAAAATAGTAAATTAAAATTAAAATAGAATATAAAATTAAAATTTAAAATTAACTAATTTTGCGTGTCATTCGGGTTACGCGGGTCAACCTGAAACTGACCCGAACCCAACCCGAGTTTTAATTATGGTTCGCAGGTTTGACCTAAAATTGACCCGGATGTTAAATCAGTTGAACTAATTTCATGTTAGGTTCGTGTCCAGTTGTCGAGTTGAGTCAGAGATTGTCAGCCCTACTCTAAACTATTAAAATTGATTTGTTTAAACAATTTAGTTTTCAAAATTCCTATTATGTCCTCATTTAAAGTGTATTTTATATAGTTTCTCTTGAGGCGGGTCCTTCTTTTACAGACGCAAGGAGGTTGTCCGTTACAACGTTTTGTGTCTAAACTAATTGTAGCAAAAAAGTTAACGCCTCCATCGTTTTCAGAATGACTCGTCAGATCGTTGATTCTCGGGGTCAAATAGAGCTAACAAGACACCCGAACCATTGACTGCGTCTTGATGAACTCGATGTCAATGGGCCTCACTTGTTGTTTGGCTACTTCTTTTCTACTGTGCTTGCCTTGTCCTGCCTAAGCTTGACTCCAACAATAGCCACTTCAGCTTCAAAGCATACTCGAGGTGGGCATCGAAGTCGAAGATCTAGTTGTTTAGTGCCAAAGTGTGGAGTCTCGAGTTACAACATAGGACATTCTCGAGAGCTCTGGGTACAATCCCAGAAGATTGTTAACCCTTATATCGGCCGAGTGGCTCGTGGGCCGAGTCAGCATGTACGAGCATCCTCGGGGGACATTTTGTATGTTGGTATCAAATGATCCCGAAGAATCGATTCAAGGGTCAATGTGTGGTTCTAGAACTTACGTGGTTTTATTGGAGTCATTTTGGACACGTGCACTTAGAAGACCCTGTAAGATTTTGTGGGATGGATTCCTTGATAGATGGGTGCGCAGAGAATCATAGAAGCATAGAGACAGAGTGAACAACTTAAGAAAAACTGAACAAGGGTTTGCCAAGGGAAAGAAAATGACTTCATAGAGAAGCCAAACAATGCCTTATACTCAAAGGCATAATCTGTGTACCAGAAAATGAGGGATTAAAGAAAGAAATCTTGAGAGCAGCGCGTGATACCCCGTCTGTTGCACATCCGGGAGAAAATAAAATGCACTAAGATTTGAAACAATCCTTCTGGTGGGAATGAATGAAGTGAGATGTAACCGATTACGTAAAAAGTTGTTTGACTTATCAACAAGTGAAAATACTACACCAATACCCTTATGGAAAGTTGCAACCATTGAAAATTCCCGAGTGGAAATGGAAGCATATAACAATGGACTTTGTAACCAACTTACTCAGATCACAAAGGAGAAACATGGGCATATGGGTAATTGTGGATAAATTAACAAAAACCGCTCATTTCTTACCTATATAAGCCACTTATGGAGCTTGAAAGTTGACACAGATTTACATGAGAGAAATAATCCAACTACATGAAATACCGGATTCTATTACCTTCGACAAAGATGCTAAGTTCATGTCCAGATTCTGGACTAGCTTGCAGAGAGAATTGGGAACTAGATTCAATTTAAGAACGACTTATCATCCACAATTAGATGGACAATTGGAAAGGACGATTCAAATCCTAGAAAACATGTTGAGAGTCGTTGTAATAGATTAAGACATGAACTAGGAGCAAATCTTATTGTTGATAAGGTTTTCCTACAATAACTATTGCCAATCGACTATCAAGATGACACCATTTGAAGCACTTACTGGAGGAAGTATAAATCACCCCTCTATTGGGATGAAGTAGGTCAAAGGAGAACACTAAGAACTGAAGCAGTCAAAAACATGATTCAATCAGTCCTATAGATGAGACTGAGAATTAAGGAAGTGGAAGATCAATAGAATTTATACGTCGACTCTCAACAAAGTGAGTTGAGGATTGAAGCAAGTGACTATGTCTTCTTGAAAGTGTCACCTTTCAAGGGAGTCACTTGTTTTGGATTACACGGGAAGCTAAAACTAAGGTTCATCGAACCATTTGCAAAATTAAAAATAAGTGGTCCTGTGGCATATCGCCTAGCCTTACCACCGAGCCTAGACAATATCCACAATATATTTTACATATCGCAGCTTCTCAAGGGTGTCTATGACCCTAGACACATGATACGACAACAAGAAGTGAGATTGCAGCCAAACATGAACTATCAAGAGATGTCTGGAACAATTCTTGACAGAAAAGTACAAGAGCTTCGCACGAAAATAATACTAATGGTTACGGTACTTTGGAAGCACCATGATGTCGAAGAAGCTACCTGGGAACTTGAGGTAACATGAAGAGTAAATATCCAGAATGTAATGCCTTTCAATGTAACGCCCCACAAAATTTCGTTCTTTTCAACATAAATAAATAAGTAATAAACAACAAATTGAATCACAACACATCAATTAAATACGCATCAAAAGTATGCATTATTATTATATTTATTCAAATGCAACGATGATGTCAACATTAAGATGAATTTCATGGACCCGATGCTCACTTATATTCAACGTCATTTAAATAAATTAGAACTTGGAATTAAATTCCAAGTTTGAGCTAGAGAAATTATATAATGAAGGAATTGGATTTACACATTCTAGTGTAAACTTCCAAGGAATGCTCTCAACTTATGCATAATACAACTAAGTTCAAGCTCTCAATTGTGTCATCCTTTGAGTCTTATGAACTTATAATCGGTACTCATGCCAGTTATTTAAAATAATAATAAATATAATTGGGTCCAAGCTCCAGATTGTGAAAGGAACTGGTGGCTTCTAATTATGAGATAACCTGAATCTATCTGAATTCTAGCTCTCAGTTGTGTTTCTTGAGATTTAATATCTCCAAATCTTGCTCTTAGCAAGGTGGGAAAACCAAGAGATAAGACTGTATGGAGGAACTATCGAGGAGTATTTTACGCCGATCGACGCAATCTAGTGAGCGCTGATATACTGCCACGCGGAGGTAGTTTCTGGCCTATATTTTGTAGGATTCGATTCTACGACTTACAACATTAGTTGTTATTTAATTTGCAGGACCGTTCTTAGGATATCAAGAACAAATTCAATTAAATAAACCATGCCACCCTATTCATCCTTCTACAATAATTAATTTCATAGGGTGGATTCAAAAGAATACATGATCTTCAATCGTTTGATCTACAGATCTAGATCGGAGAATGAACGATGAAGTTAAATCTGAAGCGGAATGGAACACTACTTTGATTGTGTTCCTAAAGATTTGATCTTCTGATCTGTTCCCTTGCTCCTTGGAAATCTGGTGAGGATTATCTACCAAGTTGAATCAGGAAGCCGGAGGATTCAATCAGAAAAACCCTCCCACTGATCGCCACCGATCTCTCTCTCTCTTTTAATTCAATATTCTGATTTGAATATTAAATTGTATACTGTGGTGGCTACATATGATCTAAGAGAGAAATCCTTTATATAGTGTGAGGGTTTTGAGAAACCCTAACCCTAATTGGCTTGAGCAGTTTGTGGGCCAGACCAGGGATCAAATGCAAATAATAAAGTGGGCCCTCTTTATTAATTAATCCTTCCTTGTTCAACCCAGAACATAATTAATTAATAAAACATTGTTTTAACCTTCACCACGGTAACAATGTTGACTCGCCCCTTTATTACCACGTTATTAGGAACGGATTTCATTAAACTAACATTATCCACATATTTAAGGTTTTAGACATTCATTAATTAATTTGGCTTATGACAATCAACCACAATTAATTAATTTCTTATTTCCTGATTAATACCACTCACTCCTTTTTCTCTTATGCTTGAACAAATCATTCAGCTTGCAGGACTTAGCATAAAGAACCTTGTGAGTTCATCAGGGAATGTCACCATCCTGAAACGGATATGCTTACCTATAGATCCAGCCTAAGTAGACCCCACGCAAATTGCCAACACCCAAAGTGCAGGTATAATAGTACATGTAAGACTCGCCACCATAGCAGATCAAAGTGTGGTGAATCCGTGTGTGCCCCTTATCCTTCAGTAAGGTTTAAGATCATAGGAAGTATGTTAGGGATCTAGTTCATTCATATGTCAATGAGAATGGCACTTCCCACTGTTGATCCCATCAATACAAAAACATGTACCGACACATCAAGTAGCTAGGATAAGGCCACTTATGAACCGATGTGTCGCAGCTTAAACCAACAACCTATCCAGGGACTGTTTCAGCTGTGATACTGTTTATATCTCGCTAAGTCAAACGAACCATATGATCCTATGTGATCTCCTACACACCATATGGTCATCCATTTCTACGAGATAAAAGGATATTATAGTTCGTCGTATGTTCACATTTATCAGATAGCGAGAGTTGTTGATGCAACACATAAATGAAGGCCAATATACAAAACACTTAATCATTTATGCTTTCAGTATACAATCCCAACAATCTCCCACTTATACTCAAAAGCATAATACCATTACTTTTACGGAGTATTAAGTGTGTCTATTCAATCTAGATGTTACAAAAGGAACATAAGATGTCCAGCCTTAGATCTTCAGTCCAAGAGCACGAACGTGTTCTTCATAGATCTTCTGAGGTAAGCCCTTTGTAAATGGATCAGCTAGATTCTCTTTCGTATCTATCTTTTGGACTAGCACATCGCCTCTTGCCACGATTTCTCGTATGATGTGTTATTTTCTCTCAATGTGTTTCGAGGCCTTGTGAGTTCTGGAATCCTTTGAGTTTGCCACTGCACCATTATTATCACAGTATACTATGATTGCTTTAGGCAAGCTCGGAACAATATCCAGCTCCAGGAGGAAGTTTCGGAACCATACAACTTCCTTTGCTGCCTCTGAAGCTGCTACATATTCAGCTTCCATGGAGGAGTCTGCGATGCACTTCTGCTTCACTCTCCTCCAAGATACAGCTCCTCCTCCCAAGGTAAACACATATCCAGAGGTCGATCTCTTCTCATCTTGATCCGCTTGGAAATCCGAATCCGTGTACCCAACAGGACACAAGTTCTCACACTGATTTACAAGACATAAGTCTTGTGTTTTCCTTAGATATTTGAGAATGTGCTTCACCGCATTCCAATGCGCCTGCCCGGGATTGGACTGATATATTGTTGCCATACCAACAGCATAGCAGATATCTGGCCTCGTGCAAAGCATAACATACATGAGACTTCCCACTGCCGAAGCATATAGTACTAAAGACATCTCATTCTTCTCCTTCTCTGTCACAGGACACTGTGACTTCGAAAGACGAATTCCATGACGATAAGGTAAAAGACCTCTCTTGGAATTTTCCATGCTAAAACGAGCAAACACAGTATCAATGTAAGCACCCTGGGATAAGCTCAATATCCTTTTCCTACGACTTTAATCCCAAGGATGTAACCAGCATTACCCAGATCTTTCATCTGAAACTGCTCAGATAACCAACCTTTTATGCCTGATAACACCTCCACATTGTCTCTAAATAGGAGAATGTCATCTACATAAAGTGCAAGAAAAACCACACTTCCACTGACACATAAACGGTACACACAACTTTCGTTTTTGCATTGTGCAAATCCATAGGATTTGATCACATCATCCAAACGCTTGTTCCATGACCTTGAAGCTTGCTTAAGTCCATATAAGGACTTCTTGAGCTTCCAGACAAGATGTTCTTGATCATTCTGCACATATCCTTCTAGTTGTTGCATGTAGATATCACGACCTTCCTCAAGGTACCCGTTCAAGAACGCGGTTTTGACATCCATCTGCCAGATCTCAAGATCCATATGTGCTGCTATGGATAGAAGTATTCGAATTGATTTTAACATAGAAACTGGTGAGAAGGTTTCATCATAGTCAATACCTTCCTTTTGACTATAACCTTTCGCCACCTGCCTGGCCTTAAACGCCGTTATGTTACCACTTGAATCCTTCTTTCTCTTGTATACCCATTTACTGCCTATGGCCCAAAAACCTTCTGGCAGTAAGGATTTCTGGTACACATCTATAGCTGTAATCGATTCTATTTCAGAATACATGGCCTTTTGCCATTGATCAGCATCCTTGTCACTCATAGCTTCGTCGTATGTCCATGGGTCGGTATCATTCAGTCCATCTTCAAGGATTAAGTCAGAAGACTCTCCCACGAACATATACCGTTCAGGTTGCCGAGACAACCTCCCACTACGACGAGGCCCCTTCAGTGTGTCTGTGTTTGGTGCATTCACTTGTGATTCACCATCTTGCACAGGCGGCCGTGCACCTGGTTCCATACCCATTTCAGGTATTCCCAGGTTGCCACGGGGTTCTCCTGATGGATTTGAATTGATCTCTTTAAATTCTTGAAGTACAATCTCGCTCTTGGTCTTGTGGTTTCTTACGAATTCATCTTCCAGAAATCTTGCGTTGGTACTCACAACGACTTTCTGATCTTCTGGACCATAAAAGAAAACACCCTTCGTTTGCTTGGGATAGCCCACAAACAGCATTAACTTAGACATTCCCTCTAATTTGTCAGTTTCCTTATTCAGCACGTATGCTGGACAACCCCATACTCTTAACTTGGACAGAACAGGTTTATGTCCATACCAGAGTTCAACTTGAGTTTTAGGAATTGATTTAGATGGAACTAAGTTAATTAAGTACGCTGCTGTTTCTTGTGCATACCCCCAAAAGAAAATGGGCAGGCTGGCATAGCTCATCATTGACCTAACCATTTCTAACAGAGTCCTATTTCTTCTCTCTGCTACACCATTCTGCTGAAGGGTGCCAGGTGCAGTCCACTGGGAGGTTATCCCTTGATCTGCTAGATACTGTAAGAACTCATTGCTGAGGTACTCACCACCACGATCAGATCGTAGTCTCTTTATGGTCTTATTTAACTTCTTCTCTACCTCAGCCTTGAACTCCTTGAATTTCTCAAGGCATTCAGACTTATAGTGAAGCAGGTAAACGCGTCCATATCTAGAGTAGTCATCTATGAAGGTGACAAAGTATCTATGCCCACCACGGGCTTGTGTTGACATAGGTCCACACAGATCAGAGTGGATGAGGTCTAACTAGTCACTTGCTCGAGACTCTGTTTCCTTGAAAGGCCTGGTCGTCATCTTCCCCTCTATACAAGACTCACAAACTCTACGTGGAACTACTTTGATTGGATCCATAATTCCACAATCAATGAGTTTCTTGATTCTTTTAAGATTGACATGACCGAGTCTCAAGTGCCAAAGATATGTTATATCCTCACTTGAAGAAAATTTTCTTTTATGTTGCTTAGACAATTTATATGCCTCTTTCACTGTTGGTTTGTTTGAACATGTAATAACATAAAGAGAATCTTTCAGTGACCCATGACAGATAACAACGTTATTTCTCATGATAGAAACATCTCTACCAAAAATAACAGAAAATCCATCATCAAAAAGTTTGGAAAGTGAAACCAAGTTTCACCGAAAAGTCAGCACAAACAAAACATCTCTTAGTGTTAAAACATTATTGCCAAAACATAAAGTAACATCTCCAATTGCTGCAGCAGAGACTCTAGCAGCATTTCCCTTGGAGATGGTAACCTTGCCATCTTCAAGCTCTCTAGTCAGCTCGAACCCCTACATAGAGTAACAAACATGATCAGTAGCTCCATTATCCACTATCCACGAATTGATAGAAACTGATGCTAAACATGTTTCAATAACTAGTGCATAAGATGACGTACCTTGTCCCTTGGTGATAAACACCGAACAATTTACTTTAGAGTGACCCTTCCTTTTGCATGCTGAACAGAACTTTCTTTTGTAAACTTTGCCTCCAAAACTTTCTATAGAACCACCACTCGTCGAATTCTTCATGCTCACATCCTCTACACTCGGAAGTGGAAAGTGATAGTCAAGCACAACAGCAGACAAGGAGTCATTGATCTGTTGAGCAGCCTCCAAGAAACTGATCAACTGATCCACAGTGAACACCTTGTCTTCGACTATGGAAGTGAAGTCATAGAAAGATTCTGGAAGGGAGTCGTATATGACATTTGTGAATAACTGATCATTCATATTTCCACCATTTAAGATATAAAATCTTCTGAGGTGATCCATGTGCAGCACATGCTCCCTAACTTTACCACCTTGTGCCAGCTTACAGTTCACAATTCTCATTATGAACTCGGCACTGGCAGTCTGTCCAAGCCTACCATAAGTCATAATCAGGTCTCTCCAAATCTTAACAGTGTCAGTACAATACTGATACTTGAGCTGGAGCTCCTCAATCATGGATGACCTGAGCATTGATAATAACTTATTGTTGTTCGTCATCCATTTTTCAAAAGAGCTCTTAGAGGAATCTGAGGACTCAATGAAAGGTACAGCTGGACGAGGCACAAGTAACACAAATACAGTCTGTGTAGCAAACATGCATCGCTCCATGAGCCATTTCCATTCCAGGAAATTAGAACCCTTCAAGGGATTTTGTGCCAAAATAAGAATAATGATAGACATATCTGAAAATGAATAAATAAATAAATTAAGAACATACAAGAGAACAATTGAAACAAATATGCATAGTAACCTTTAGATAAAAAAAATACAATTTGTTTCCTCCAATTGCCCAAGCTAATTCATCGCAAGCTACCCGAGTAGACGTTTACGATAAACGCTCAACCAGATCAAATGATCTTTTAATTTCTTAACATGTCAGGTATCCAATGACAAAAGAAATTAATATTGGAGATCTTAAGACCATGTTCACCTATCCGGAGCAGGGACATCACAAATGAGTTATACTCCAGGCAACATCTAAGCCAAAATAACCACAATCCTAACTCCGAATGTAAAGGGACTATTTAGCATACGTACTGGACCCATAACGCATGCCCTTTACATTCTTCGTTATCCCATTTAAATTAATCTTAGAGAGTTATGAAAGTTATCTCAATGCAAGCTACCCGAGTAGACATTTGCTTAGAGGCTCCCACTTCTCATCTTAAAATAAATGTTTTATTTTGGAAACCTCATCGCATTAGAACTGGTAAGTTATCTCTAACGCAAGCTACCCGAGTAGTCATTTACGCTTAGAAACAACTTACTTCCAATGAGAAGTCGTATTTGTGGAGGTCTAATGATTTTACTTTTAAAAATAACCAAAACCCAGCTTAGTATTTTAATTCTAAAGGTTTCATGCGCACACATTATTTTATGTTGCAATAAATTATGTCATAACTAAAATTTCATCATAAATTAATATGAATCCTGGAATTTATAGACATAATATAAAACATAAAATAAATCAGATAAGACATGCTACAAAATTTAAATAATTGCAACATGCTTATTAAAGTAAATAATTAAAGCAAATAGGGATGCTTTCCTATTATTTACTAGTGCGCACATTATAAATGACATCATACGAGAAAAACAATTAAATAAACAAATAAAGATTTCTCGTGGCCCCTCAGATGCGATTACAAATTAAATCCTATCTATTACAAGGCTTTAATTCAATTACAGATCTTCAAGTTGGGCTCCCACTCTTAATCTGAGTCTGCAATATTTGGGCTGAAATTAGGGTTTAGGAGATTCAGGCTGCCATCGGGTCAACGGGCTCGTATCAAACCCTAGCAGCGAAACCCTAGCATCGAACTAGGGTTTTGGCTGCTGATTTTTAGCCCCGTCGCCATCGACATCCATCTGCCGCCTGTGGCTGGCTCGCACCGCCAGGAGGTCGCCGCCGTCCCAGCTGCTTGTCGCCATCATCGCCGGTCGTTCATGGAGCGAGGAAGCCGGCTGAGCAGATGCGACACGCGCAGGGCGTGGCCCAGCCGCGCACGGCGCAACCCTAGGGATGCAGCCGCAGGCCACCGCCACCCACACCGCAGCCGCCGCAGCCTGTTGCTCGCCTCCGTCCACTGCACAGGCCCGTCGGTCGGCCGTTGCCTGCAGCCAGGCTGAACACGCTCGCGCGCGAGGAAACTCGGCCCAGCCACGCACGCCCAAAACCCTAAGGTTTGTTGTGCGCCGCCGCATTATGTCGTGCGCCGCCGCCGTCGACTCCCAATATGTCGTGTTCTTCATTCTTCAATTCTCGTTCTTCTTCCGGATCCAATTTTACAAATTTGAACAATAATAATATAAAGTAGATCTAAATCTATTACAATGATTTTCCCTATCAAATCTAACCACATATTTTCTCGTGGTGAAAAACAGATCCAAAAAATGAGAAGGCCACGAGAACAAAAACATACACAACAATTTAAATCCATCCATGAACATACAAATTTATTTAATTAAATTTATCAAGGATAGAGCCTAAGAATTGCAACCTGGCTCTGATACCAATTGTAGGATTCGATTCTACGACTAACAACATTAAATGTTAATTAATTCGCAGGACCGTTCTTAGGATATCAAGAACAAATTCAATTAAATAAATCATGCCACCCTATTCATGCTGGTACAATAATTAATTGCATAGGGTGGATACAAAAGAATACCTGATCTTCAATCGTTTGATCTACAAATCTAGATCGGAGGATGAACGATGAAGTTAAATCTGAAGCGGAATGGAACGTTGCTTTGATTGTGTTCCTATAGATTTGATCTTCTTATCTGTTCCCTTGCTCCTTGGAAATCTGGTGAGGATTATCTACCAAATTGAATCAGGAAACCGGAGGATACGATTAGAAGAATCCTCCCACTGATCGCCGCCGATCTCTCTCTCTTTTAATTCAATATTCTGATTTGAATATTAAATTGTATACTGTGGTGGTTGCATCTGATCTAAGAGAAAAATCCTTTATATAGTGTTAGGGTTTTGAGAAACCCTAACCCTAATGGGCTTGAGCAGTTTGTGGGCCAGACCAGGGATCAAATGCAAATAATAAAGTGGGCCCTCTTTATTAATTAATCCTTCCCTGTTCAACCCAGAACATAATTAATTAATAAAATATTGTTTGAATCTTCACCACGGTAACAATGCTGACTCGCCCCTTTATTACCACGTTATTAGGAACGGGTTGCATTAAACTAACATGATCCACATATTTAAGGTTTTAGACATTCATTAATTAATTTGGCTTATGAAAATCAACCACAATTAATTAATTTCTTATTTCCTGATTAATACCACTCACTCCTTTTCTCTTATGCTTGAATAAATCATTCAGCTTGCAGGACTTAGCATAAAGAACCTTGTGAGTTCATCAGGGAATGTCACCATCCTGAAACGGATATGCTTACCTATAGATCCAGCCTAAGTAGACCCCACACAAATTGCCAACACCCAAAGTGCAGGTATAAGAGTACATGTAAGACTCGCCACCATAGCAGATCAAAGTGTGGTCAATCCGTGTGTGCCCCTTATCCTTCAGTTAGGTTTAAGATCATAGGAAGTATGTTAGGGATCCGGCTCATTCATATGTCAATGAGAATGGCACATCCCACTGTTGATCCCATCAATAAATAAACATGTACCAACACATCAAGTAGCTAGGATAAGCCCACTTATGAATCGATGTGTCGCAGCTTAAACCAACAGCCTATCCAGGGACTGTTTCAGCTGTGATACTATTTATATCTCGCTAAGTCAAACAAACCATATGATCCTCTGTGATCTCCTACACACCATATGTTCATCCCTATCTACGAGATAAAAGGATATTATAGTTCGTCCTTTGTTCACATTTATCACATAGCGAGAATTGTTGATGCAACACATAAATGAAGGCTAGTATACAAAACACTTAATCATTTATGCTTTCTGTATACAATCCCAACACATTTTTGATTAGACATAAATAAAGACTTGAGATCTCTAAATCCATCTATTTAAGGGCAGCATTGGCTACTCCTCTCCATACATCTCTTCAACAACGCTTTCGCAATCTTATCTCCAAGAACTCATGCACTCCTTCATAAATCCCAATGCCCTCTCCAAATGACTAGTAATCCTTCATTAACCATACTTAGGGTTTAGAGAGACCTCAACAATGTGTTATCACAAGTCATGTGATTCGCCTTTCTCTTCAACGAACCATGTCAACTTGTTAAATGGAGGTTTCTGGTGGTCCACACCGCCACCTAACTTGTTAGGCGTCAGGTCCCTTGCCGGAGTTAGGATGGACTATATCTCTTTTGATGCTCCCTTTGAAGTCATCAAAAAGAAGGATAGGGATAGAGGAAACTGTCTAGCTTCCAATTCCACCAATACGTGCTATGGGATGAGAAATAGGTTGTAGACGATGGTATGCTAATGCTGACATATAGCTAGCCAAAGAAAAAAAGAAGCTAGGAAAGGATATCCTTCTATAGCAATTCATATAGATATCCTTCTACTGCTATTCATGGGGACAAAGGCAGCTAGCAATACCAGGAGTTAGAGCAGCACAGGAGGCAAGGAAGAGGCATTCTGAAGACCTCTTAGTCCCAACTCTCTGGAGAAGAAGAGCTCTTTTGAGATAGAGCACATTACCAGTTTTTCAATTACTTTTCCACTGTATCTTGTACTCTAATGGAAAAACTATGAATACTGATCATTTTGAAGATAATGACTCTTTGTCTCAAAACTCTATTGCCTCTTTTGAAATTGCACATTCTAATGTAATCAATTTTGGCCCTTGTACTTAAATGAGAAATATCTTCTTATTTCCTCATTGTGCTGAGGGGGAAGATTTGTTTTTATAGGGCAAACTGTGCTAAAGGGGTGTTGATACTTAGATATATTTTGTAAATTCTTAGCCGATTTTTTGATTGGTTTTGACAACATAGAAAAGGGAGAAATTGTTAGGTATTATTTGTAATTCTCCTTTCTGAGTTTTTTCTTTTTTATGTGCAAAACAAACAAGTTGTCATTTTAAATGTATAGAACTGACGGTCTCTACATGTGAGAATAGAACAAAATTTGTAAAGTCCTGTATAGGTTTATTGGGTTGTAATAGGAGCTTGTTATCTCACAAGTTTAGGTCTCGATACCAGTGATGATGATCTTGTTGGAGAGGTTGGGAACGGGAAAATTACTAGCTGTAGAAGATCTCGATGAAGTATTTGGAACTGACTAGTTGCCAACATCAGAGATCAACAACCAGTTTCTAGAATCCAAAGCAAAGAAACTGGTGAGACCAAACTCACAAAGAGAAAAAGATAATGTACTAGTTGTAAGCTTTCAAAGAGCAGATTTAAGAGGAAGAATTCTGCAAGACTGCATCGTTCAGAGACAAAAGGCCAAGTCTCTTAGGAATTAGTTTAGATTCTTAAGACTGGGAAAAACAATCATTTTGACATAAGGTAGAAAAGTCTACCTACCACAGTACTCTGTATGGTATGGTACTACAGAGTAGAAAGTAAGGTGCTGTTAGAACATCCTAGTGGTCGATTAGAGTTTTTGTCAAACGACTACATCTCGATTCTCTCAAAATTTGCACCTATATATAGTGATGGAGACGCACAAGGAGAATGTTACTAGAATCATCGACACTTACTCCATACAACTAAAACCACTGATAGTTATATGCACTAGTTTCATAGTAGAACTAATTTACGTACTTAAGATTCCAATACTCTCAAAGCTCTCGTAACTCACCGTTTTTCTTACACATGAGACTCTTAGAATCTTTGCTAGAGTTTCTTACTGGAGTTCTTACTATCGAAGTAAGGATTCAAGAAGAATTTTTAACTCTAGAAAAAACTCAAGCGGTATTCCAGCCAACCATCTATCTGTAGGGATTAATGTTGTGAACTAAATCACAAATCTATTAACCCGAACCGTTCATGAGTGTCAAAATAAATTCCTTCGATAGAAAACCCTATGCATGCTCTTATGAATTTAACTACAATGGTTTTAGGATTACCTTAACTTTGTAGTGTCTGAATCCAAGCCGCGTTGAATTTGAATCCAATTCCACCACGTGAATCAATTTGATATGCGGAAAGAGAATTAAATAACCTGAATTTAATTCAAAACCAAATTGAAAAATGAAGGATTAGAAATCATGTTGATCCTCTAGATCAGATATTCAGATTTGTGTCCCTTTGTTGTCCAATCCAACTACTGGTGAGGATTTCGTTGGATTGCACTACACTGGACAATGTCGAATTTCTTCTTCTTCCACATAGCAGTTGGCACCGCCCCTCTAACTCTGTCTCTCTCTCTCTAGGGTTTTTGTGTTTTTCAACTTGTGAAATCTGAGGATAGAATGGTCTAATTATATGTCTAGGGTTAAAACCTAAATTGACTCCTTTAAGCAATTATGTTGGGCCAGATCTGAGATCTGATGCAAATAATAAAGTAGGACTATGAATTAATTAATTCTTATGTACACAACCCTGGAAATAATTAATTAATATTAATTTGTTCCACCAGAGAATTAATACTGACCTACCCTTTTATTATCATGTTATGATGAATGGGTTGCATCGACTCGTTCAATCCCCATATTTAAAATTACCAGACATTCGTTAATTAATTAGAGTTTCTCACATGCTTCACATGATTAATTAACATCTTATTATCTTGACTAGTACCACTCACACATTATTATTTATGCTTGAAATTAATCAGCCTTCAAGATTTCAGCACGACGAACCTCTTTGAGCTTCTCAAGGAATGCCCCCATTCTATTACTCGGATATCGCAATCTAACTCCAGTCATTAGAACATTGCACACAAGCTACTGTCACCCAAGATGTGGATATACAAGCACATCAATTAGGCTCTCCACCATGGCAAGTCAAAGTGACATACAATCCATGCATACTTCTGAACCTTCGTTAGTATTCAGACTAAACCAGGTAACGAGATCATGTTTCTTATGAAGTCAGACAGAAGAATACATCCCACTGTAGTCCAATCAATGTGCAACCACTGCATGTACCAACATATCAAGTGATGAAGACAAATAACTTCTTTCCGACTATGATTCAACCTACACCGACGAACTAATCCTCTATGCTGTCTCAACTGTGATATTGTTATTTTATATCTCACTAGGTGAAACGATCTATACGGCCTTCTGCGATCTCCTACACCGTATGATCTTTGTATTGATGAGATAAGAGGATTTCATTTTTGTCGCAAGTATGTTTGTTCGCATATATGAGATAAGTCAAATGTGTACACATTGCAATAAATGTTTTTAGTATACAAATCCCATCAATCTCCCACATATACTCAAAGCATTACATCTATAGTTGTCAACCGGCCCGGCCCGGGTAAGCTCACCAATTAAGTGGCCCGGCACGACCCGGGACCACTGTTGAGATGGGCCGTGCCGGGCCGGGCCATTTTGTATTTCTCTTGGCCCAGCACAACCCAGGACCACAATGAAGTGGGCCTGAACCGGGCCTGGGCTGGGCCTGAACCGGGCCTGGGCTGGGTCTTTGGTGGGCTTGAAGTGGACCTCAGGTGGGCCAGAAATGGGTTTAAAATGAATTATAATTTTTATTTTTTTACACATTTTTAAATTATTTTTAAAGAATATTTCTAATTTTTCTTTAAAAAAACTTAATTTATTTAGGTTAGATTTAATTATAAACACTTAAAATTATTTATTTTGTAGCTAAATTAATAAAAAGAATCAAAATAACTAGTTTAAAATAATAAAAACTAAGAAATATTTGAGATGGGTATGAGATGGGCCACAACCGGGCCTGAGATGGGCCGGTCCTGGGCCTGAGCTGGTCTGGGCTTGGACCTGGGCCTGGGCCGGGCTGGTCCCGTGCTCAGATGGGCCTGGGCCTAGACTTCAAAAAAAGACCAATATGAGCCCATCGAATCACTTAAGCCCGGCCCGCCAAACCCATTTGAATCGTGGGTCGTTCCTGGGCCGGGCCTCAGCCGTGCTGGGCCGTGCTGGGCTGGGTCGGCCCGGCCCACTTGACAACTCTAATTACATCCACCAACTAGAGTGTACAGTGTGTCTATCTAAACTAGCTATTACATCAACCACTATTAGTGGTAGGTATGTACCTAAGTCCTAGGCCATGAACATGTCCTTTATAAGCCTTATGTGGTAAGCACTTTGTGAATGAATCAACTAGGTTATCTCTCGTGTCGATTTCCTCAATCTGCACATCGTCCCTCGATACGGTTTCTCTTATAATGTGATAGTTTCTCTCTATGTGTTTACTCATCTTGTGAGTCTACGGTTCTTTCAAGTTTGCTATTGCACCAGCATTATCAAAGGAGACTGTGATAGTCTTAGGCAAACTAGGAATCAGCCTAACTCTAGCAGGTAGTTCCAAAATTATACCGTTTCTTTCGAAGGTTCAAAATGAACGACATATTCTGCCTCCATGATGGAATCTACAACGCATTTCTGCTTTGTGCTCCCGCAAGATATAGCTCCACCACCCACGATGAACACATAGACTGAGGTCGATTTCTTCTCATCCTAGTCCTCTTGGAAATTCGTATCTGTATAATCCACATGGCAAAAAACCTCATTTTGATAAAGTAAACAATAACTTCTAGTCCTCTTCAAATACTTGAGGATGTGCTTTACTGCAGTCCAATGCATCTGTCCTGGGTTAGACTGATATCTTGCTGCCATACCAACGATATAACAAATATTAGGCCTGGCACAAGACTCATCTTATCTTTCTCCTTTTGTGTCACACGAAACTGTCCTTTAGAAAGATGGGTGCCATGTTGGAAAGGTAGCAATCCTTCCTTGGCAAGCTGCATGCTAAACCGAGCTAATACTGAATCCACCTAGGATGCCTAGGATAACCGTATTATCCTTCTCTTACGATCACGTAAGACCTTGATCCCAAGGATGTACCCAGTTTAGTAATTGAGACTACAACAAACATTGTGAATTTTAGCCTAATGATCAGCGGCCACCCTCTCTCTCTTTTCTCTCATTTATGCACTGGCGTACTGAATATTGGGTTATTTTTATTTGAATCTGATGGAGTGAGGGGGTTTATATAGTATTAGGGTTTGTAAACCCTAATACTAATGGGCTCTGAGCAGTTTGTGGGCCAGACCAGTGACCAAATGCAAATAATAAAGTGGGTCCTCCTTATTAATTAATTCTTCCATGTCCAACCTAGAACATAATTTATTAATAAAACATTAATTTGCTTTCACCAAGGAAATCAATATTGATTCACCCCTTTATTACCACGTTATATGGATTGGGTTGCATAACTTGAATGATCTATACATTTAGGGTTCTAGACATTCATTAATTAATTTGGCTTATGATAATCAACCGTAACTATTTAATCTCTTATTCCCTAAGTAGTACCACTCACTCCTTTTCACTTATGCATGAATTAATAATTCAACGTGTAAGGTTTAACATAACGAACCTTGTGAGCTCCTCAGGGAGTGTTCCTGTCCTAAAACGGATATGATTGCCTACATGTCCAGCCTAAGCAGGCCACACATAAACCGCCATACCCTAGATGCATTTATTAGAGTACATGAAAGACTCGCCACTATAGCAAGTCAAAGTGTGGTCAACTTGTGTATAGTGTTGTAAAACGCGGGCAAGGCGGCCGCCTAGTCGGCGCCGAAGCAATCGGCGGCCCCTGCCCGCGGCAAAAACCCTATAATCAGTCAGCTACTCGGAACCGACGTATATTCGGCTGTAGGTGCTGATAGGCGGTGCTAGGCGATGTTATGCGGTGGTCGTCGGAGCTAGGCGGTGATCTGAAATGATGGTGTGCTATCAAGGGCGAGAATATGGATCGCTTATTTCAGGGATTCGTGAAGAAAAAAATGCAATTTTGATAAAGAAATATGACGAATTGGAGACTGACATAGGTGCTGGTGCTTGGATGTGAAAATGAAAGCACAGATTCAGCAAGAAGAGGTTAAATCTGGATTTGGCGTTTGGAGAATATAGAATTAAAATTATGAAAGAGATAATCTGAAATGAGAGATAAAAAGGCAAGATGAAGAAAACGAATGGTGAAGTGAAATTGAAAAATAAATTTGTAAATGCAAAGAGGTCAAATTACATGGGAAAGTGGGATATAGATAAACAGAAAGGCGTATGGGGAAGTGGGGAAGAAGGAAAGCATGTGGGAAGTGGGGAAAAAGGATTTGCTAATAAAATAATTAATATTAATATAAAATATTGTATTTTTATGGTACCGAGTAGGCGCCGACTAGGCTCCGATTAGGCGGCCTAGGCGCTAGGCGCTGTATCAACGCCTGATTTCTGCGTAGCAATTTTTACAACCTTGCTTGTGTATCCCCCTTAACCTTCCATTAGGTTTTATATCATAACAAGTATGTTGAGATCTGACTCATTCATATGTCAATGAGAATGACACATCTCACTGTTGATCCCATCAATATATAAAGATGTACCGACACAGCAAGTAGCTAGGATAAGCTCACTCACAGCCTAAGCCGACAACCTATCCACGAACTATCTCAGCTATGATACTATTTATGTCTCGCTGGTCAAATAATTCACAATGATCTTCTATGATCTCCTACACACCATATGATCATCCCTATAGGCGAGATAATAAGACATTATTGTTCGTATCGTATGTTTGTTATATCGGATAGCGACCATTTTGATGTAGCACATTTATGAAGACCAATTTATCAAACGTTTTATCGTTGCGAACACACTTAATCATAAATTCTTTTAGTATACAATCCCAAAAAACTAGCCTCTCTCTAGTCTTTCATCTGGAATTGTTCGGACAACCATTTCTTAATGTCGGACAATACCCCCACATTGTTTCAAAATAGGAGAATATCATCTACATATAGTGTAAGGAATACCACGCTCACACTGACACAAAGTTAGCATATGCAACTCTTGTTTTCCAACTGTGAAAATTCATAGGATTTAATCACATCGTTGAAACGTAAGTTCCATAACCGGGAAGCTTTCTTAAGTCTATAAAAGGAGTTTTTGAGCTTCCACACAAGATGCTCTTTGCCTTTGTGCATATAACGCTTGGGTTGCTGCATCTAGATGTTCCGACCTTCTTCTAGGTAACTGTTTAGAAAAGTGGTTAACATTCATTTGCCAAATCTTGATGTCCATATGTGGCGCTATGTCAAGAAGTATCCGGATGAACTTGAGAATGATTACCGGTGAAAAGGTTTCATCATAGTCGACGCCCTCCTTTTGACTATAACTTTTTGCCACCAACCTGGCTTTGAAAGTTATGATTTCTCCATCTGTTCCCTTCTTTCTTGGAATCCATGGTGATGCTCCATTTTTCTGCATTTTTGTCACTCACTATCTCAGTATACGTAAGTGGACTAGAGACATCATGTCAATTTTATGGGTCCAAGTCCGAAGAATCTCCCACGAACATGTACCTATCAGGTTGGAAGATGACTCTCCCACTGCGACGAAGCTTGCACATTGCGTCAGCAATCGGTACTGTAGCTTGTGGTTCTGCACCTTGCACTGGCAAATGTGTAGGTTGTTCCGTACCTTCCAAAGGTACATCCACACTCACACGTGTCTTTTCCTTAGGAAGTGCATCATTTCCTTAAATTTCTTGAAGAATCACATTGCTCCTTGACTTGTGGTATCTTACATACTCGTCCTCCAATAATCTAGCTTTGGTACTAATAACGGTTCTTTGACTCTCAGGATAGTAAAAGTAACCACCTTTTATTTGCCGAGAATACCCTATAAACAACATCACTTTTGACCTACTTTCTAATTTATCAGGTTCCTTAGTCAGCACGTGTGCTGGACAACCCCAAACACTGAACATGCTCCAACTAGGTTTGCATCCAAGAAAGATTTGGTGTCTTAGGAACCGACTTAAAAGGTACCGGATTCAAAATATAAGCCATTGTTACCAATACATATCCCAAAACGAAATGGATAGGCTTGCACAACTCATCATCGATCTTACCATCTCCAAAAAAGTCCTATCTCTTCTTTCAGCCACACCGTTCTGCTAAGGAGTACCCATTGCGGTCCACTGGGTGTAATCCCATGATCTACCATGTATTGCAGGAACTCGTTTCCATGGCATTCTCCACCACAATATGATCGCAGTGACTTGATTGATTTCCTAACCTCATTCTTTTCAACTTCCGCATTGAATTTCTTGAATTTTTCAAAGCATTCAGACTTGTAGTGCAGCAGGTAAACATATATATATCTTGAGTAGTCATCAATGAAACTGACGAAGTACTTATAACCTCCACGAGTGTACGTGGACATGGGTCCACACAAGTCAAAATGAATCAATTCTAACACATCTTCTGCTCGAGCTTCACTAGCCTCAAATGTAGAGTTTGAGTCTACGATGGACAACATGAGTTGCCATTAATTAAATTCTTGCCAAGGATCATTCTTAGAAAACCAGGAATAAATTTCAATTAAATAAACCATGCGAACCTATGCATGCTCCTACAAAATTAATTGCAGAGGATGAAATTTAGGAATACCTGATCTTCACTGTTTGATCTACAGATCTAGATCATGAAGTAAACATAGATCTGAGATTGAACGCCGGCGATGGACAGTTGTTCCTACAGATCTGATCTTCTGATCTGTTCCCTTGCTCCTTGGAAATCTGGTGAGGATTATCTACCGAGTTGGATCCGAGATCTGGAGAAAACGATCAATTTCTCCCTCTGGATTGCCGCCGCCGTTCTCTCCCCTTTTACTCAATATACTGAAAATCTCTTTTTGATCTGATAGAGAGAAGGCCTATATATAGTGTTAGGGTTTTGAGAAACCCTAACCCTAATGGGCTTGAGCAGTTCATGGGCCAGACCAAGGACTAGATGCAAATAATAAAGTGGGCCCTCTTTATTAATTAATTCTTCCTTGTTCAACCCAGAACATAATTAATTAATAAAACATTGTTTTAACCTTCACCACGGTAACAATGCTGACTCGCCCCTTTATTACCACGTTATTAGGAACGGGTTGCACCAAACTAACATGATCCACATATTTAAGGTTTTAGACATTCATTAATTAATTTGGCGTATGACAATCAACCATAAATAATTAATCTCTTATTTCCTGAGTAATACCACTCACTCCTTTTCACTTATGCTTGAATTAAATAATTCAACCTGCAGGGTTTAGCATAATGAACCTTGTGAGCTCCTCAGGGAATGTCACCATCCTGAAACGGATATGCTTACCAAAATGTCAGCCTAAGCAGGCCACACACAAATTGCCAACTCCCAAAATACGGGTATAAGAGTACATGTAAGACTCGCCACCATGGTAAATCAAAGTGTGGTCAATTTGTGTGTGCCCCTTATCCTTCAGTTAGGTTTAAGATCATAGGAAGTATGTTAGGGATCTGGCTCATTCATATGTCAATGAGAATGGCACATCCCACTGTTGATCCCATCAAAACATAACCATGTACCGACACATCAAATAGCTAGGATAAGCTCACTTATGAACCGATGTGCCGCAGCTTAGACCGACAGCCTATCCAGGGACTGTCTCAGCTGTGATACTGTTTATATCTCGCTAGGTCGAACGATTCATATGACCCTCTGTGATCTCCTACACACCATATGGTCATCCCTATAGGCGAGATAATAGGATATTATGGTTCGTTGTATGTTTGTTTCATCAGACAGCGAGCATTGTAGTAGCAACACATATATGAAGACCAGTGTACAAAACACTTAATCATTAATGCTTTTAGTATACAATCCCAACAATCTCCCACTTATACTTGAAGCATAATACCATTGCTTTATCAAAGTATTAAGTGTGTCTATACTGTCAATCACTCCCACTGCATTCACGTCACCTCTTGTCATGATTTCTCGTTTGATGTGATACCACACATCTATATGTTTCACCACCTTGTGAGTCTTGGGTTCCCTTGAGTTCGTCATTGCACCAACATGAGCACCATTCCATGTGATTTTATTAGGCAAACTCAGAACACACACCTATAGAGGGTAACATCGGAGTTGTACTTCTTCTTGCGAAGCTAATGAAGCTGTCAAAACTCAGCCTTCATACCGGAATCCGCAACACACTTCTGTGTTAGATTCCAATAACTCCTCTTTCAAGGCCAACACATAGTTAGAGGTCGATTTCCTTTCCTTATGATCCTCCTGGATATCCAATGCCATTCAACTCACAAGGCTCATTCATTAACCAATGTGCCTATCCAGAGTTGAACTGATATCTGTTTAACATGCTTATAGAAGTACATATATCTAACTTCGTTCATTTACAATATAGAAAGATAACAATCTTTCTTGCTATGAACGACTCACCACAGAATCAATTTAAGCGACTTGAGATACCTGAACATCCTTTTCTTATGGTAACACAAGACTTTAATTCGAAAGTTGTTCCAAAATCTCATAAGTCCTGCTTCTGAAACTGTTCGGATAATCATCCTTTATGCCTGACAATGTCTCCACACCGTTTCCGAATGTGAAAATACTATCTGCATAATGTGCAAGAAAAAACCACGCTTCCGCTGACACATAACTGATACATGAAACTATCATTCTCGATAGACAATATCGAAATGTCTGTTACATGACCTTGAAGCTCCTTTAAGTTCATACTTGAACTTCATTGGCTTCCAGACATGATGCTTTTCACTGCACATAACTTATCTGGTTGTTGCATACAGATGTCGTCACCTTTTATCAAGGTACCCGTTTATAAATTACGGATGACATCATCTATCTTCCAGATGTTTAGATTCATATGTGTTGTTATGGTTAAAAGAATTCGAATGGGTTTAATAATTGCAACCAGTGAGAGAGTCTTGTTGTGAAACATACCTTACTCACTAACCTAGACCTTCGAAAACATACTAGGTTACCATTCGAGCATTTCTTTCCTTGTATATCAATCAGTTACTTATAGCTGGTAAGCTATTTGGCAATCACTGATCCTGATACACAACCATAACCTTTACTGATTCATTTCTGAATCCATGAGTTTACGTCATTACTCAGATATGGTAATCTAACTCCAGTCATCAGAACATTCTATAAAAGTTGTTGTAACCCATGATGTAGATATACGAGCACGTCAATCAGGCTCTCCACCATGGCAAGTCAAAGTGACATACAACTCGTGCATACTTCTGAATCTTTGTTAGGATTTAAACTCAAACAAGTAACGAGATCTTGTTTCTTCTGAAGTCAGATAGAAGATTACACCACCCTGTGGTCCAATTAATACGCAACCGCACATACCAACATATCAAGTGATCAAGACAAATCACTTCTTTCCAACTATGTTAGAGCCTACACCGACAGACTAATCCTCAATGTTGTCTCTATTGTCATATTGTTATTTTATATCTCGCTAGGTCAAATGATCCATACGGTCTTCTGCAATCTACTTCACGCCATTGTTCTTTATATCGACGAGATAAGAGGATTCCATTATTCTCGCAAGTATGTTTGTTCACAAATATGAGATAAATCAAATGTATACACACTGCAATAAATACTTTTAGTATACAAATCCCAACACTATCAACGTTTTGAGAAGAACTCAACCAAGCAACCCTTCTAACTGGTGGTTGTGCCACGTGTTCGCACATCAAGCTGAAGAGAGCAAGTTCTAGGTGGACTAGGTGAGACCACATATAGTCGGTGGACAAAAGAACTAAACACGAATGTGACAAATTGTGCTACATCACCATGCTAAGTTATTGGTGTTTACTCTGTGTAATCGGGTAAGTAAAGAACTAACCAATTTAAACAAGTTTTAGTAATCAGAAACGACGTTGAACAGTCAACCCTGAGCTCTGAATAAGTAATATATTTTCGTTGCATGTTTAACCCCAAATTTTGGACCAACAACTACTAAAGTATCATTCATCTACTCATCTCACATTCCATTCCGCAAATTAGTCTTAATAATTACATAGCATAAAATGTTCTCCCAACAAAGGTTGTGGCAACATGCAAGGCTAATGTCAACTCAATCATACAACAAACCAATTGAACATGACATGTGCTTCAAGCCTTCTGACCACCTTATTATATATTAATATTTCATATCGATCAATAATATATTGTTTAACTCAAAAAATCTATTCGTTTGACTTGATGAAAGTATTTGTCATCCATTATTCCTAAAATCTTGTAACCCAAAGTTCGCACTATGAATTAATAAAATTGCTTGAACAATATTTGGTTTTTTTTGGTAAGACAATAGGTAACTCATAGAATCCATTCTTTTAATGAAGTATGTTATTATCTTACCTTTTCTTTTGATATAGAAGAAATTAATTTTATTATTTTTTACATTTACAAAATAACCCAATTTATTCAATTCACGTCTTTCTTCTCCATCTTTAACTTCCTCTACTTTTCTATGATCCATAATTAATGGATTATTCTATACAGTTTTAAAATTACATATATAATATTAAAAAAAATAAAAATTTGGAGTTGGAGGCTGGAGCCTACCCAACTCCACGTGGATCTGCCTATGAATGGGCCCAAATGACAATGACTCCCATGAATATTGGGATTGAAGAACCGGAGAGTTGATGGCGTGAATAGTGAATACAAGCTTTGGAGAATAAATTTGTTTTTCTGATTCACAAAATTAGCTCTATTAGAAACAAATCTTTCCCCTAAGTTCTCCCCATTTTGTCGATCAAACTCTACATTTTCATATTCTTAGCATTGAGAAAAATAACACGAAAATGAAAGAGAGATTTGAAAACCGGATTTAGTCCGCAGAGAAGACCTTAGTCTCCAATTGATAAGCTTTGGTGAAGAATGAAGGCCATGAAAGGTAGGTGGACATGATGCTGCTAAGCGTTGAAGCACCAACCAGCATGTTCATGACCACAATTTGAAGCTGGATGGCCTCAAGCGGCGATGCTCCGCCCATGATGAGGCCGGTCATCGCCCCGGGAAGCGAGATCAACCCCACCGTCTTAGCGTTGTCGAGCACCGGAGATAGGGCTATAACAAGTGCCCGTTTCACTTGTTGCAGCGTAGCTTGTCGGGGCGTAGCTCCCAGAGCCAGTGCCGTCTCCACCTGAGATAAGATTGTCATCATGTTTTAATCCGAAGCATTAATTATTTTGAATATAGCCCTCCTTCGAAAAATCTCAGTATCCGCCACTGATTTGAATCAATTTCTATATATGAATGTATATAAGTAGCATACCAGACTCATCTGAATCTTGATATCATCTCGGAGCTTCTTCATGGTGACACCGGTGACAGTCATGGCGTTGCCGACCATCATCCCGGCGACGGGGATGATGTACCTGGGGGTGAAAGGGAAGACGCGCAGTATCACCAGCATGAACATGGTGATCGCCGTTCCGGCGAAAATCGATGCCCCAGCAACGTACTTCCCTCTCGGCACGTGCTTCGCACGCTGTCCCGCTGTGTACCCAGCAACCGAAACCTGCTCATCAATTTCTCCATACTTCAATTATGGAATTATACAATTTTTTATTTCAAAAAAGCAAAGAATCATTTTCAACCCTTTCTTTATAAGGCGTGCAAGAAAGAAAGTTAGATGACAGCAATTGATGAACAATTAATTGTATCTATACACGATTACGCACGTCGCCTAAAGAAAATAGAGTTTCATTGGCAGACTGAGTTTAACCTTGGACTATTTCAAGATAAGTTTATTTTAAAACCAAGAAAATGACACAAGTTATTAATTAAACGTATCAAATCAAATAATTCCACAATAGTGTTCACTTCATATTTTACTATTGTGATTCTTAATTTAAATTAATCTATTTATAAAAATTAAAATTAAGTATAATACAATATACTCTAATTAATTTTTATTGAAAAAACTAAAATTTATAAGAATGCAAATCATGCTTATAAATTAATCAATTTTAATATTGAGATTTTAGTTACGAATGATAATTAATTACTAAAAATACTATGTACTCTGATTCGGTAGGATGAACAAATTATATAAATTATAATTATAAAGAAATATTGAATATATATTAAATATTTTAATAATTAGCCCTACTCTTACAACCAATTCTATTAAATGTAATAACTTTCAAATTATAAATTTATATTTGAAAGTATATATTTTTATATGTTTATATTTATCTATTTTTGTTATATTACATACTCCCTCCGTCCCAATTTAGTTGTCCACATTTCTTTTATCGTTCATCCCATTTAATTGTCCACTTATCAATTTTTTCTATCTCTACTCGCATTGATTATCGTACCCGGTCAAAGTAGACTATTTGACGAAGACGGAGGAAGTATTTTATTTAGTTATTCTCAAATAAATGTAGAATAATTCATACTCTTTTTAAATTAAATAATTCATGGCTCTTAAAACATAGTATCATATTACGAAATACGAGGATCACCAAATTTTAAAAACAAACTAATATAAAAGTAACGGGCTTGATTGAATTAATTGCAAGACTGAAAAATCTAAATAATCAAAATACTTATAAAAATGGTAATACATTTCTATTTGAATGACTAAACTTATGGATATTCCTATAATATTTTAGTTTTAACAATGAAAGGTTGTCAGAAAAAAATTAGTCTTAACCATAAAAAAATTCATGGGTTGCTAAGTATAAGGTTAAAAAAAAAAAAATTAAAGAATAAAAAGATAAGGCTATGATACTATGAGATCGCTCCAACATGGCCTACTTTTTGCTGGCATCATTCAAGATAAAAACAGATGTAGTTGAGCAAATGATGAGAGAGAGAGAGATAGGATACCATGAAAAGATAAGCGAGAAGAATCCAGAGAGCATTGTTCTGATTGAAAATGAACTGGAGCACAAAGCCAATGATGGAGAGCTGCAGAAAAGATCTGAAAATGGAGTACACCATCTCGCCCTCCAACCCAAGCTTCTGCATGTACGACAGCACCACCGCCATGGCCACCACCGCCAGAGCCGCCACCGGCTTGATCATCCCCTTCAAGAACTCCACCGCCCATTCCCAATCCATTCTTACTACAAGATGATAGATAGATAGGAAGGATAGATGTTGTGATAAATATTGAAGATGAGAGAGAAAATATATGAAAATGATATAGTTGGGGAGTAGCAGAAGAAACCTTCCCCTGATGAAAAAAGGATTTTGGGAGGAGCTCGTGGAGTTGGTATCTTGCAAAAAGTGATGATTGGGATGAAATATATGTAGAGTAGTGGTACGTACGATTCGAGTACCACTTGTAATCTTGGACATATTCTACTTTTCTGTCTTAGTCAGCGGGCCCCTCACCTCATCTCAATAATTTTCAGCTTCACGTCAACCATTTACTCACTATCACTACGATACAATAGTAAACGGAATGTAGTAAAAACACCCTATGAAATTTAGGCAGCGATTTGATTTATCTATTGTTTATATTCTTTTAAGAACTACTACGAATCACTCCCACATCTCGATCTCGATTCTTGACAATTAGTTTTTAGATCATTGGACTTGGCTTGGTTCTTGCTAATCGACATGGCTAGTCCTGTAGATATGGTGTACACGTAACTAATGACGTATCCGATGTGTCAGCACACATGTTTGAATGTCGGGGATCATTACTGTCTCATTCAAACTAATCACACCACATGCCCGCGTCTCCCGCCCATTACGGTCGTGTCTCCCGCGGTAACGGTTTGAGTTATTGCTGCCATTGATGTTGCGATCGTAACCGTCTCGCTCCCCTATCTGGAACATGCCTATAAATAGGCATACATAAGTGCATGTCTCCGATTATCAGATATAGGATTATTCCTCATAAGCTTTTGGATTGCTCAATTTTCAACTCCGTTCAGCTCATCAAAGCTTCTGTGATTGCGGTGTTGCCTCGTTAAGACGAAGTCATTTTACCTTTGTGGATGAGCGCTATAAAAAACGAGCACTACGTTGGAATTTTCATCTTGCGGGAAGATGACTCCTCGACTTGGCTCTATTTTATTTATTCTATTTATTTTTGTCACTTTCAGTGCCTGTATTTGTTGCATCAGTTGCATCATTTGGTTGTATTTATTGCATTAATAGTTGTCTCAGGTTGCGATATATCCAACAATTGCAAGACGAGAAGTTTATCCAGTTTTGAGACATGGTGGACAACACCATGAACTCCACCAGAGGAAGCAACACTGTGAGGCAACTCCCCCCGAGCGCACAAGCCGAGAAGCCCTTCAAATTTTTGGCATGGACTTTAGATGGCAACAAAAGATGCTTTTCAACCTCACTACACTTGGATTAGCAAACTATTTCAAGGAAGATAAGACCGAATGTGCCGATGATGAGGAAGATGCAAACTAAATAATAGCCTTCCACAATTGGTGCTATGGAGATTTTCTATGTCAAAATTTTGTACTCAATGTTGTAGTAAATTCTCTTTATGCCATGCATTGTAATGTCAAAATCGCAAAAAAAATTATGGGAACAACTAGAAAAGAAGTATAAGGCCGAGGATGTGGGTACTAAAAAGTATGCCGTAGCGAAATACTTGTCGTACCAAATGGTAGCTAGACAATCGGTCTGTGGTAGAACAAGTCTAAGAGTTTCAACTCATTTTGCATTATGTTCGATCATGCTGACAGAATGGTGCTTTCTGATGCGTTCAATGTGGTTGCGGTCACTGAAAAATTGCCCCCTTCGTGGAAAGACTTTAAGAGTTACCTTAAGCATAAGAAAAAAGCGACGACTCTTGAAAATCTTATTGTCAAATTCCGAATTAAAGAGGACAATAGAAAAGGTGATCCCATCATATTGGATGAAGAAGTCTGAAGACCAATTTGTTAGAACGTAGTGGTCATTCTATAAAACATAAAAGGCCTAATGTTGAGAACAAAGGCAAGAAACCTATAAATGAGCCTAAGTTTTAAGGACATTGCTACAATTGTGAGAAGTTTGGCTACATGTCTAGCCAATGCACTAAGCCGAAGAATAAGGGCAAAGACAGGCTTGTTGCCCAAGTTGTGGAAGACAATGACGACAAATAAGATGATGACAACTGGATTGGTTAGACTTTGAGCTTTTATACAAAGTTGTTGTTTTATTAAGTGAAATAAAGATTTTTCTTATGGTTCAAAGTGCTTGATGTTACACATGTTTGTGTCATTTTCTAAAGTTGATTAAAAATGCTCAAATTTTTGGAACAAATTTTTAGTTTGTGTTATGTCCATAATTTTTTGATGTAACAAAGAGAATTGACCAATTTTAATTTCATGTAAAATAGGGGATATTTCATTTAAATGCGTTAAATGCGACATTGAACATAATTCTTCATAAATTAATTTTTGAAGACTTAAAATGTGTAATTGATCACGCTATTTCAATTGAAATTTCCAAATTCTTTGTGGTGGAAAGGTGTATAAAATCACCTTGTGGACTTTGAAAAAGCTTCAAGCTCGGGTTTGTAGTGGTGATAATGCTAAAACAATAATATTTGTGGCATTATAAATAACTCACTATAAAGTGAATGTGCAAATGTCTAATATGAGACATAATAGATTATTAAGCACATAATAAAAATATTGTTGAGCTAAGATTCTAAGGTCTTGTATGTTTAAGATTCTAAGGTCTTATGCTAAATAGTGACATGGTGGGTAACATGTCAATGTTACATGTTTTGATCTCGAATGAGGTGATATCTATTGACTGTGCAAAGTAATAGAAAATCTTGCGGATCCGTTAATCAAGAGTTAAACTGAGATCAAAGAACAATTAGTGAAAGGGAATGAAATTAAAATTCACAAATAGAAAGAGTATAGTGGATACATAACCTAGATGATTTGATGTTAGGAAGTATTCCTACCTATTTGTTGTTTTGGCGTGTCAAAAATTGTATAGAAACCACCAAGTTAGAAGTGTTTCTAGATTAGTGTATTTTGCATAAACTTGTAAAGTCCTGTTAGGATATATCGAATTGTAACAGAACTGACGAAACTACTCAAGACAAATTGGGTGGAAATCCAAAGCCATTGTTTGGATCGTGTGGAGTAAGGAGAAACCAGCTTCCAGTTTGGAGCTGATGACTCAGAGAAACTGATCGAAGAAACCAACCTTGATCTTCTCCAGTTTACAAGTTCAGTTACTACTCACACGAACAGACAAAGAGAAGTCCAAGGAATCATCAAAGATCAATCTTTGAGAATAGAGATTCATTAAAGACTGATAAAGCCAATGAGTTTAGATTTCTCGGACTGGCATAACCATTCTGACATTAAAGCAGAATGTCAATATCCTGTGTCAGAAAAGGATGCAGCAGGTGCAAAACATCAGGAAACGCACCCTGCTCTCATAAAAAAATAGACACATCAGATTGGACGAGTCTCAAATGTCTCTAAACATCTACAATTTGAAATGATCACACCTCATCTATAAATTTACGAAGTACTTAGAGTCAAAAACATAGAAACAAAGAAAAAGCACCGACACTTTGCAAAAGTGAAAATTCAAGCATTTCTATCATCTAGGCTAATTAGGCCTACTGTGAATTATTTTTTAGAACACGAGACTCGCAGCTTTTTAGCTTGAGTTATTTATCGGTATTCTTTCTCTCCTACAAAGAACACAACAGTAATTGCAAATGTGCAGCAATGATTCTTACAAGCGTCTAGCCAACCAGTTTGATAGTTTAGGAGGAACTATAAAGCTCTCAACTCCGGAGGAGAAGGCTGCGTGGTGTGCCCACACTCCAAATCTGCAGAACCGAAGGGACCATAGGCCTTGGCGAGTGAGCTAGTGGACTGGTAGACACTGGCATCTACCAGCTAGCGGTAGATCACGAGACCCTTCTGTAACGATCACTAAGTGAATTTTCAGACCACAGTCTGAAGAGTGGACGTAGGTGTTGGAGTATACTGTAAAGAAAACTTTTAAGTGAGTTTTGTCATGTACTTAATCCCCTGTAATTAACTGAAACAAATGTTATCACATTATTGCAATCTCACAATTGCATGCATATCCACTTATCTTATATTGTAGACAATGTGGTGGGTGCGTCGTCCCACTGAAGATCGCAATGTTGAGTTCCTTAATAGATATAAATCGTATTCACCACTGAGATAGTTCTGGATAAACTATCATTTTATGTTGTAGTATAAACTTGAGATAACTAATCTTGGCTATTAGATTATACTAGTACGTGGTGTCGCATTGAATGGATCGCGGTGAGACGTGTTCTTCTATTATGTCTCTATGAAGAACCAAGGTCTCGACGACTTTATTAATTCTGATCCCTAGATGTGATATTTAGATATATGCAAATGATTGTTTGTTACTTTGACTTACCATGAGTGAGAATCAAAATGATGATTAAATATGCTTTGTATTTGGGTAACAACATTATTTGTATGTATTTATTTAGTCACATTAGGGAACCCTGCCCTGGGCATCCAGGTTGATGACATCCCCTTAAGGAGCTTATAAGTTTTATCGTATTACACTCTACAGGTGGAATTTATTTTGATACGATAATAATGTTGAGCGGGTACTGCTTAAAGAATAAAGATATTAATTAATTAAAGATTTTAGAGCTATTAATTAATTAATGGATGTGCGTTGTCGTAAACACGGGAAATTAATTAAGTCAAATAGAAGCTCTGATTCACATCGGGGTAGGATGACAGTTGCAATATTAATTCTTTAGTGGAATGAATTAATATTATAAGTTCAAATTATATTCTAAGCTGAATATATGTGTTTGGACTTATGAGAGGCCCAATCCTATACCTTCTAGAGACCCGTGGCTGGCTTAGTTGGAAACCCTAGAAGATGCCTATAAATAGGATTTTGTGTTGAGAGAAAAATCTAATATTCCATAAGTTCATGTGCTGAACGACAACTAGGGTTTAGTTCTCTCAAAACATTGTAGATATGGAATTACTTGGCATCTAACAAATCAGAGGATTGTTGTCCACCTGGCATCTGATCGTGGTTCACCGGGACACAAGCTAGAAGATCTTCAGTGGAATCAATCTGAAGATCTGTATAGATCTATCAAGGTAATTCTTGATCTTCTTGAAATAATTTCTAATAAACCATGTATGTGTACGTTTGATATCCAACATCAATTGTGGGGACGAACCGCCTTCACTGGCGTGTTCCATTAGTAGGACGAGTTGCACGAGCTTCTATAAATCCTTGTTCCTTACTGCTTTCTTTACTTTTCTCCAAGGGTTTTAAAACTCAACACATTCTAGTGTTGATGTATATTCGAAGTAAACTATAAAAATTCCATTTGCAGACAAACTATTTTCTGAAATACAAACTAGTCGAGAACACCAGTTTGTGAGTGCAAGATTGAACTTAAAATCTCCGATGCACACTATAATTACTCCGATCTCGGTACCAACATTGGAGATCCCAAGAACTAGGTTCAATGGGAAAACTAAGTTGTATGAGTTTAAGTGATAACACATATAAGTTCATATCTTCTTTAGTGGTAATGCCTTGAAGATGATATTATCTACCCATCCCTAAATGAGCAAGTGAGGTGTTATGGACCTGCATGTGGTATAGGTTAAGTCTAAATGACTTGTAATGACTCATAAAATCTCTTAGTGGTTAAATACGACAAGATACTCGAAAATAGGAGGTCACATATAAAAGTGGAAGTGGGGGCTACTTCAAATGAACACTTATGAGTCTAAAAGGGGTTTTCATTGCCCGAAATGGAATCAAAGGTAAGAACGAATGAAGTGTGAAATATTGATGTTTCAATGTTGTGGACTCAGTACACACTAAGGAGGAGCAGTTCAAGGTGTTCTTACCACTAAGCCGCAAGAGTACCCGACGACATTGAAGATGAAAGACTGAAAGCCACAAGCTACCTCTTTATGCACATTCATACATTTAGGGTTTCTCGAAAACTGAATTAGCTATCATTCACGCATTTAGAAATTTCCACTCATAGGGGATTATTGGAAATTCGTGAACTTTAATGAAAACTTCTTGTGTGAAATATTTAATTTCTTCGTAATTAAATATTACCAAATTAATCTATGCGGCGAGGTGATGATCATGATATATTTATTTTCTAAAATCTAAATTTCAATGAGTGAGAAATGAATCCACAAAGTGACACGGTTGGTGGGGATTGTTACGTAAAGGGATTATGTAATAAAAGGTGTCCCACATGGATTTATTACTCTAATTTTGAAGTGTACACACATCATTATTTTAATGGTGTGTAATAACAAAGTGTGCTACGAAGGTGGCACACAGTGGTGCCCTCGCGGATTGCCGCCGCCGCTCGCCCTGCCCCACCCTGCCCCACTAAGGCCGCTGGCAGAGTGCCTGTACCCCGAGCCCCGATCCTGACCCGAGTCCCAATCCTAACTCCGGCTCGGTCTTAGTTCTTGGTTATTGGTCTTTAGGCCCTTAGGCTTGGCTTGGTCCACTCTTGCCTTATCTTTTTGGTATAGTGAAAAGAGCTTGTTGGGTTCGTAGAGTGGGTTGTCGAGCTTGTTGGGCTCGAGTCGACCTGGCTAGTCTTGTCAACATGGTGCACATGTAACCAGTGACGTGTCTGATGTGTCAGCACACTTGTTTGAATGTTGAGGGTCGTTACGATCTTATTCAAACGAGTCACACCATGTGCCCAGGTCTCCCGCCCATTATGGTCGTGTCTCCTGTGGTAATGTTCCGAGTTATTGATGCCATTGATCGTGCAACCATAACCGTCATGCTCCCCTAGATGGAAAATGCCTATAAATAGGCATACATAAGTGCATGTCTTTGATTACCATGTATAGCCAAATAACTGCAACTTTCCTAAAAACTTGCATCATTCCTAAAACTTTTGGCGTGCTTAGTTTTCAACTCCGTTCAGTTTACCGAAGCTTCTGCAATTGCGGTGCTTCCTCGTAAAAGACGAAGTCGTTTTACCTTTGGGAACAAACGACAACAAAATGAGCACTATGTTGGCGTTTTTGTCTTGTGGGAAGAGGACTCCTCAAATTAACTTTATTTCATTTATTTTGTTTCTTTTTGTCACTTCTGGTACCATGTTTTTGTTGAAGTACTTATCATTAAAAGTTGCATAACTTAATTATATTTGTTGTATTAATCGCTATCTCATGTTGCGATATCTCCAACAGATATAAATATCTTCTTCATAATTAACTCTCTAGCTTTAACACAGTTGTCACACGAATACAACTTTTCAAAACTACACTCAAAACACACCCCCTCAACATCACCAATCTTTTTTTAGCAAGCTCCTTAATTAATCAATAATAAAACTAATTTTAAGAAAATGAATCTCCCACTTCTCATAAGAAAATAAGGCAGTCATTATATGTCTTTTAGATTGTGGGATCACCATTTTATCAATGAAATTATGTCTTTTATAAATATGAATGAATTTAGCTAATTCCATCAACTATTGAGGTAAATAAATATTAATCATCAAAAAAATCAATATAATTCTACTAAGCATAATGTATGGAATAATAAAACAAAATATATTTTAAATCATATAAAATAATTAAGCATAAATAATTTTGGAATAAAATATTTCATAAACGATTCTCTCATCCTCACTTTTTTATTTAAAACAAATTTCTATTTGTACTGCTGTACTTATATGTAATAAAGGAAATGAAGATATTTAGAGATTTTGTGTATATTTTCTTTATATTCTGTGTATATTTTCTTTTTATTTTCCCACTTCTTTTAGGATACTGTTGTACACAATTATTATAAATATATGGAATACACCATATCACCTCTCATAGTGATTTCAATATCAATTCTCACATGATATTAGCCTTCTTCCGATCCTCCTAATCCTATTTTCTCGTGCTTCCTCGCTCCCCCTCTCTCCAAACCCTAATATAATCTTTCGTCCTTCTTGCTATGGCTACTCCTACCTCGGATACCCTTCCCGTCAACACTATGATTAACATGCTTCCTGTTAAATTGGATTCATCCACCAATCTTATTTGGCATCTACATATTCTACATATGGCTAATTGCTTTGATCTTGATGGATTTCTTGATGGTACAATGGTTTCTCCTCCTTCCACTTTGACGATAAATGGTGTTACCACCCCAAGTCTTGCGTACCTTCAATGGCAAATGAAAGATCGTAAGCTGCTCTCAGTTCTCTGGACCTCTCTTTCTGCCGATGCCTTGACCGAATTTATTGATTTCTCCGCCATGTCGTCTGCATGGTCGACTCTACAAGTTGTCTTCTCTGATTCCTCGGCTTCACGCATGCATCAACTTCGTGCCGATCTTCTCCCCCTTTGCCGTGGTGATCAATCTGTTGATGACTATGGTCAAAAGTTCAAGGCTCTCTGTGATCAACTATCTGCTATAAATCATCTCGTTGATGAATCAGATAAAAGTCATAGGTTCTTGCGAGGTTTAGGGAGTCACTACACCATATTTGTTGACACTCGTCTTGCCCTCATGCCAATGTCTTCATTTCGTAATTTACTACATCACGCAAAGAAACTCGAATCCATGCTTCAAACTATAGACAGTCATTCCACCCTCTATGTTGCTTTTTCTTCTAAATGGGATTGCTCAGGACTACAACAACACTATGTTGCTCTCCAAAATAATAGTTTTGATGACGGTCGTTCTGGTTCTTCTCGTAACAACCGTGGATCTAACTTCAATCGTGGCCGCTCTAGAAAAAATTCTGGACGTCGCAATTACACCCCGCGATGTCAAATATGCCGCACTGATCACTACGCCAACAAGTGCCCTCAGTTTCTCTCCGCTCGCAACAATGATTCAGTGGCAAAGTTGGCTCATGCTTTCAAAGCCACTTGTCCTGTTAATCCACAAGTTTCCGACTGGTAGTTGACTTTCGTGCATCTGCCCATATGACTAATCAGTTATGCTACACTCGATTCTTTTCATCCATATTCTGGTAAGGGGTCTATTCTCGTTGGTAATGGAGAAAGATTAATGTTGGTCCCGGTTTATCAGAGTATAAAACGTTACGCAGCGGAAATAATGTTAAGTGTTTTCTTGCACGCTACTTACACACAACTGACAACTGGCAACTGGTCAGCTGGTGCTGGTTACTCAGTACACAGCTGACAACTGAGACCTGTCAGCTGGTGATTCAAAACTTTGAATATTTAGCCTTGTTTGCACAGTTATATATCAGTTTCAGGATATACTCCAGCACTTGAGTGCTGGGTTTAAAATATGAATGAAAGACAGAAAGCTGATAAATAACAAAGGATTTTTATAGTGGTTCGATCAATCGATCTACGTCCACTCTCCAGTCGAAGCACTGGAAATTCCACTAAGAGTAATCAGGTACAGGTCTCCTACGATCTATCTCTAGCTGGTGAATGCCTCGTCCACCAGTTCACTAGATCAACCGCTCCCGGTCCTGGATCCTTCTTCAACTCTCCTCAGCTAATGGAGTGCGAGCACGTCACTTCAACCTCCACAGCTAGCTAGGTGTTTTAGTTCTCCCAAGAACGTAACAGTCTCTTCGGCAGAATGCCCGTAATAACTCAAGTGCTGGTAAGCACAGGGGCTGCTGTGAACTCTCTCGAAGGAGAAAGAACACCAAGTGAGATCTTTAACTTACAAGCTTAAAGCTTGAAGTCTCGTGTTTGATAAATCAACACACGGAAAGCTTTATGAAAAGCCTCGAAAGTACTTTATGCGATTTTGCAATAATTTCAGTTCTTTCGGTGGTTGAGCAGATGAGTGGAATGTTTGAATGTTGGTGGTTGCGACGTATTTATAGCCGCAGGAACCGATTCAAACTTTCTAGCCGTTTGGACGCATCCGGAAAGGTGTCAGACCTCGGATGTCCTTCTGACGGCGGCAGGTATGCTTTTCCGGAAAAGATCCATACCTAAGACCGCTTTATCTGACACAGATCTCTTTGTGTCAGAACGGCTCTCTCTGTCAGTCCGAGGAATAAGACTGGCGTCTTGTGACTGATAGACTTTAAGTTATCCTTCCTTAAAGTCATACTTTGTCAGTCGATTCCTCAGAGAATCTTCTTTTTGTCTCTACTACGCGGGGAGAGAGAATCTGGAATTCTGCTGGTAACATCTGACTGGTAGATCATACTGGTGATCTTGTGCTGGCAGTCTCTGCTGGTGACTTGCCCTGGCATAATCAAAGTCTACCAAATGTCTGGATGTTAATTCTTCTTGGAATCTCCCATGACTGGTGAAATCACCGCTGGTCAATAGTGTAAGCAAGAACACGTATTCTGCTGGTAAGATTTGTCAGCCGCCTGCTGATGAAATCCTTCCCAACTGGTGAACAGTACCCAGTCATAAGCGCTTCTCACGCTGGTGAACAGTGTCAGCACGAGTCTTTGTCAGCCGCCTGCTGATGAAACTTTTCCCAACTGGTGAACAGTAGCCAGTGGTAAGCGTTTCTCATGCTGGTGAACAGTGTCAGCATGAGTCTTGATCAGCTGCGACTTACAACACAAAGACCTAAACAGGACTTTACATAAAAGACTAGAGCTATGTAGAGACAACTGACGCTGGTAGGACTTAGGATTTGATCCACCAAAACTATAATCTAAACAAGTAAGCTACTGGGGGAGGAAACCATAGACAGATTTCCCAACAATTTCCCCCTTTTTGATGCGATCAAAGCCTAACCAGCGAGCACTCAGCTGATGAGGAAAGTTACAAAGGATTTCAGGGTTTTACAAGTGAAACCTATCAGATCTAAACCCACGAAATTACTTCCTCAACATCAGCTCTAACTAAAAATCTTCCCCCTCAAACTAGGAGAGATAATGCTCGTTTAAAAATATGGAAATTAAGATCTGAGCAAAGGATAAGCATGTAAATAAATTTAAAACATGCAAGACGAGTGCTGGTGCTGATTACACTGGATGTGTAAATTCAGCTGATAGGTAAAGACTTAGACAATAGTTGGACAATAAGAGATTGTCATCAACTTGTCAGTTAACATTCCATTAAAGATTTAGCAATTACATGTACATTGAATGATAACTGACTAGTCTATGGCATGGAAGATGATCCTGGTGACTGAGTCCGAGCACTGGTGATAGACCTCAGGATCTCAGTAAGTGCGGCCATGTCTTCCTCTCTCTTCAGCCTCCATTCAGCAGCAATTCTCCTCTCTTCAGCTGCAAGGCGCCTCTCTGTTGGTCCCGGTTTATCAGGGTATAACTTGGCAGCGGAAAATGTGTTAAATCGTTTCTTGCGCTCTGCTGGTTACACAGCTGACTGGGACCTTGTCAGCTGGTAAGTCAACTGGCAGTGAGTACTCAGCTGACTGGCAACTGGCTGGTCAGCTGGTAGCTCAACACTTAGAATATTTTAAGTCTGAGTTTGCACAGTTATATCAGTTTTCAGATATACACCAGCACTTGAGTGCTGGGTTTCAAATCAGTATGAAAATGCAGAAAGCTGATAAAGACAAAAGGATTTTTATAGTGGTTCGATCAACTGATCTACGTCCACTCTCCAGTCGACTCACTGGAAATTCACTATAAGAGCAATCAGGTACAAAGTTCCTACGATCTATCTCCAGCTGGTAGATGCCCCGTCTACCAGTCCACTGGATCAACCGCTCCCGGTCCTTGTCCTTCTTCAGCTCTCGTCATATGGATGGAGTGCGAGCACGTCACTTCAACCTCCTCCTCTGACTGGTTGGGTGTTGAGTTCTCCCAAGAACGAGTCTTCTCAATGCGGCAAACTGCCCGTAATAACTCAAGTGCTGGCTGGCACAAGAGCTGCTGTGAACTTCCTCGGAGGAGAAAGAACACCAAAGAGATCTGTAACTTACAAGCTGGAAGCTTGAAGTCTCGTGTTTGAATAAATCAACACACGGATAGCCTTTAGAGAGGCCTCGAAAGTTGTATGCTTTTACTTGCTTGAGCGTAATAAATTTCAGTCTTTCGGTAGGTGAAGAGTATTGAATGTTGATGGATCCCAGGTATTTATAGACGAGGGATCCCATTCAAATCTACTAGCCGTTTGGACACATCCGGAAAAGTCTCTGTCCTCGCATGTCCTTCTGACGGCGGCAGGTAGGAATTTCCGGAAAGCGCCATGCTTTTGTCCACTTTATTTGACACAGATCTCTTTGTGTCAGAACGGCTCTATTCGTCAGTACGAGGAATCGGAACTGGTGTCTTGAACTGATAGACTTTAAGGTATCCTTCCTTAAAAGCATACTTTGTCAGTTTATTCCTCAGACGAATCTTCTTTTTGTCTCTAAGATACTGGGAGAGTGAATCTTGAATTCTGCTGGTAACATCCGACTGGTAGAACATTCTGGTGATCTTGTGCTGGCAGTCTCTGCTGGTGACTTACGCTGGCACAATCTAAGTCTACCAATATGTCTGATGTTAACCCTTTCTTGGAATCTCCCATGACTGGTGGCTTCACCGCTGGTGAATAGTGTCAGCCAGAACACATATTCTGCTGGTAAGATTTCTCAGCATCCTGCTGGTGAAATCTTCCCAACTGGTGAACAGTAGCCAGTTAATAGCTCTACTCCATGCTGATGAACAGTGTCAGCATGAGTCTTTGTCAGTCGCTTTTGCTGGTGAGACTTCTCTCAACTGGTAAGCACATCTCATGCTGGTGAACAGTAGCCAGCATGAGTCTTGATCAGCTACGACTTACAACTCAAAAGACCTAAACAGGACTTTACATTTGAGACTAGAGCTATTCTAGAGACAAACTGACGCTGGTTGGACTTAGGATTTGATCCACCAAAACACTTAAACACCAAATCAAAGATCTAAGCTATCAACTGGGGAAGGGAAACTTAGATAATTTTCCCAACAATTTCCCCCTTTTTGGTGCGATCAAAGCCTAACCAGCGAGCACTCAGCTGATGAGGAAAGTTACAGAATATTTCAGGGTTTTTACAAATAAACCTATCAGATCTAAACCCATGAAAATACTTCCTCACATCAGCTCTAACCTAAGGATCTTCCCCCTCAAACTGGGAGAGATATTGCTCGATTAAATTATAAAGTAAGAATCTGAGCCAGGTTAGAATTAAAAAATACTAAATGGAGTGCTGGTGCTGATTACACAAAATGTGTAAGTTCAGCAGGTAAGTAAAAATCAGTAGACATTAGTTGGACAATGAGAAATTGTCGTCAACCCGTCAGTAATCAATCCATTAATGATGTGAAATTACAAGTACAGGAAGGACAACTGACTAGTCTAGACTGGTACAAAATTACTTACACAAAAAAAATGAAGAGTACAAGACCTATGGCTGAGATGAGGATCCAGGTGATTGACTGCGATTTGCTAAATTCCTCAAGATCTCTGTAAGAGCCGCCATGTCTTGTCTGCTCTTCTCCCTTTCCTCAGCAGCTATCCTCCTCTCCTCTTCAGCAAGACGGGCTCTCTCAGCCTCAGCTCGTGCTCGCGCACTTTCCCCCTCTTGGATCCGCGCCAAAAAGGAGGACACTCCAGCGGTAAATGACTCCATTTGTTGAGTCATCTCTATTCGGAAGCTGGTGAAGCGCTGGTCCATCCTGGCATCAATGATTGCAAGAAGCTGCGCAGGGGGATGGATCTCGGAGATCGGCTGTGCTGATACTTCAATGGAAGAGGAAGGTACATCAGTTGCAGAAGGAGCCACTGCTGGTTCAGATGCAGTTGATATTTCCATCGGGGCTGGCTCCTCTGCTGGCACGGCTGCTGCTGGCTCCAAGACTGGTGCATCAGCTGCTGCTGACTCCCCGGCTGATACAGCAGCTGCTGGCTCTGCTACTGGCACTGCAGCTGGAGCTGGCTGGACTTCTTCAAAAACGGGTGGGGCTGTGAAATCCACCACTTGCCAGTCCATATGATCAGGGACGAGATCGCCCGAGACAATAGGAACAGGAGGGACGGCAAGGGTCAGCCACAAACCACGAGAAGGATCCTCCTCCACAATGTGGTCTACCAGCAAGGCGCAGGCAGCCATGTCGAACAGGATAGCATGATAGGGAGGGATCCTTGGGAGGGTAACCAGCACTTTGAGGCGTCGGAGCGCGTACGTCAGCTGGTACCCCCGACTGCTGACTCGGAACTGGAGGAAAGGTAACTTGACCTTTTGCCATGGCGGGAGGCCGGAGCTTCCAGTCAGCTGCCTATACTCTGCAATCTTCAGCAAGCGGCGCTGGATCCTCCTTGTAGACAGCTGCTGGGGGCATTCAGGATCGGTGCCCATGAAAGCGTTAGCCCACTCCTCCTCCGCTCTCCAGTAGCCAAGACCCAGCCTGGCATAGAGAACCGCCCGCTTCTCCACAGTCAGCAGGCGCTGGCATCTATCAAAAATTCGCCATCTCCGGAACTCCAGACATAGTTCCGGATCCACCCTCCAGAGCCTTCGGTAGCTGGATATCATCTCGTCATTGACGACATTTTCCACCTCCACCGTGATGTTTTCAGCATACTCATAGAGAGTGGAGTTGAAATATTCCACTGGCTGCAGGGGCAGGCACCAGTCAGAGATTCTGGAGGCATATATCGACTGGTGGGGGAGTCCGCTGAAGGGTATGATGTTGAATGCAGATGGCTCTGGCACTCTTGAATTATAAAATGCCATCTCCCCGCGCTGCTCCCACCGGTGCACCCCTGTCACTCGAGCCTGGAAGGTATCCTCATCAACCAGTTGATGCTCTTGGATGCAGAGCATATAAGGGCGCCTTTCAGTTCGTGCACGCCTAACTGGTGGTGTAGGGAATGCTGCTGGTCGCCCGGAAGTTGATGTCGAGGCATCTGTGGATCGGGGGCGACTGGCAGGATGATGAGCCTTATCATCAATGTCTGGGAACAGATCCCTTGGCTCCATCCTCTGCACCATTGAGTGATGAACCACCTCCGTAGCTGGCTCCTGCTCTGGCTCCTCAGCCCTTGGTTCCTCTTCATCCTCGGATTCAGAAATGACATCCGAGAAGCTCGCCAGTTGTACCGGGGTGGTCGCCCGCTCTTCTTCTCCTCCACTGGCACCCCCTTGCGTGGCCAGTGGTTCTTCCTCACCTCCACCACCCCCTTGCACGGGTGGAGGGACATCAACGGTTTCCTCCTCCGGCTGGTACTCATCCACAAGGGATAGTACATCCTTGTCAGCGCCCATCACCAGCAGGCGTTCAAAAGTTTCTTCAGATAAGATTTCGCCTGGTGCTGGTGCTGGTGGCCTTGCACTTGTGGTTTCGAGCGCTTTTCCTTTGCCCTTGGCCGCCAGACTCATCTGCTCAGCTAGCTCTGCCTGGCGCCTGGCCTCATGCTCAGCCTGCACCTGTGCAAAGGCTTCATCGCGGGCTGCCAGCTCAGCCTCTAATCTTCGCTGGTCGGCCAAAGCCTTGAGCCGTGCCTCGGCCTGCTTTTTCCTCACAATGGAGGCTTGTTGCTCCTTCTTGGCTTGCTCCTCAGCCTTCTGCGCTCTTGTTTGGACCCTCTTCCTCTTCCGGGTCATCCTCTCCCGGTTCCCTGTGTTGACGAGTGCAGTCGTGCTGACGTGCGTCACGACGTGGAGCTGACGTGGCGCGCAGCAATTGGTGGCAACCAAGAGTCGGACTGCGCAGCCACTGTGCACATTAAATGTGGCATTAAATGCCGCATTAAATTCTCAGGTTCGCACACGCCAAGGATTTGAACAATCCCGCCTTTTCTGAGACAGCTGGTATGACTGGTCATCAGTTGCATATACCAGTTGCATACTTCCCCCTAACTGGTTGGCCTCTTCATCAGTTAGCAACTGATACCACTTGCTGATAGTACTTGCTGCTGGCAAACTTCCATCAGTTATCAGCTGGCAACTGGAAAGATGAAAATTGAGCGCTTGGACTCAATTTTATTCCGCATAATCTTCTCTTCTCTTGGAATTGGGAGCTGGGACCCAATTTCGCTTCAACTGATGGCCTATGCTGGCAAGATTCCGCCAGTAGACACCACTTGTTAGATAGAGATACCACTTAAATAAAAACAACTAAGAGCTTGGACTTAGTCGTAATCAGCGTCCTCCAGAAGATCAAGAACAGAATGAGAGCTGGGACTCATTCTTCCTCATCATTGGGGCTCACATCAATCTCCATAAGACCGAGTTTGATGCACAACTCCTTGAATCTTGCTTCTGGCAGTGGCTTGGTGAAGATGTCAGCCAGTTGATCTTCAGTTCTGATATAGTCCACGCTGACATCCTTCTTCTCGACATGATCACGAATGAAGTGATGTCGAATATCTATGTGCTTGGTTCTGGAGTGATGAACCGGATTCTTCGTGATGCACATAGCACTGTTGTTGTCGCAATAGATTGGAACACAGCCAGTGTCCACTTCATAATCCTCCAGTTGTTGCTTGATCCAAATTATTTGAGCACAGCAACTGGCAGCGGCAACATATTCAGCCTCAGTGGTAGATGTAGCAACTGAGTGCTGCTTCTTGCTAAACCAACTGATTAGCTTGTGTCCTAGAAACTGACACGTACCACTGGTACTCTTTCGGTCAATACGGCATCCAGCGAAGTCTGAATCTGAATATCCAATGAGTGTAAGCTCATCATTCCTGGGATACCATATTCCAAGAGATTCAGTCCCCTTCAGATATTTCACTATCCTCTTTGCAGCTTCCATGTGTGACCTTTTCGGATTGGCTTGAAATCTGGCACACACTCCGACTGAGAACGATATGTCGGGTCTGCTGGCTGTGAGATAGAGAAGTGATCCAATGATTCCTCGGTAGATGGTAGGATCAACTGATTCACCTTGTTCATCAAGAAATATCTGACAACTGGTGCTCATCGGTATCCTGAGGGACTTAGTTTTCTCTGGGCAATACTTTTGAATTAACTCCTTCGTATACTTCCGCTGGCTGATAAAAATTCCATCAGCTGACTGCTGAACCTGGAGTCCTAGGAAGTATGTTAACTTGCCCATCATACTCATCTGAAATGATGTCTGCATCAGTTGAGAAAACTTCTCACAGAGAGTTATATTCCTTGATCCGAATATGATGTCATCTACATAGATCTGCACCATTAGCATGTCACCACCATCCTTGAGAAGAAAGAGAGTTCTATCAATCTTCCCTTTCCGAAATCCATTGCTGGTGAGGAATTGTGACAGCATTTCGTACCAAGCCCTGGGCGCCTGTTTCAATCCATACAGGGCCTTTCTCAGCTTGTACACCTTGGTGCCAACTTCAAAGCCTGGAGGTTGCTCGACATATACCTCCTCTTTTAGCTCGCCATTCAGGAAGGCGCTCTTCACATCCATCTGGAACACTGAGAAGCCGTGATACGCTGCATAAGCAAGGAACAGTCGTATCGCCTCCATTCTGGCAACTGGTGCGAAGGTCTCATCGAAATCGATCCCTTCACACTGCCTGTAACCTTTGGCGACTAATCGAGCTTTGTTTCTGACCACGGTGCCATTCTCATCTCGCTTGTTCTTGAAAACCCACTTGGTGCCAATCACTGACTGATGCGATGGTCTCTCCACCAAGTCCCAAACGTTATTGCGAGTGAATTCTGCAAGCTCCTCTTGCATGGCATTGATCCAATCGGCAGATTCGAGCGCCACTCCTATGGAAGTAGGTTCCATTTGAGAGATAAAACAACTCAGGAGCGCACTGCCGTGTCGAGTCTTAATAGAACCTTCCGGATCACCGAGAATAGCATCGGTTGGGTGATCCCTCAGCCATTTGGGAGGACCAGCGACTGCTGGTGCCGGCTGTGAACTAGGTTCATCTGTCCTGACGACTGGTGCTTCCACATTTCCACCAGTCGGAGCTGGAAGAATAACTGGCGGTTGAACATCACCAGTTGGAACTGGAACTTCAACTGCTGGTTGATTTTCACCAGTTGGAACTTCTTCATCAGCTTCTCCGTCTGACTGGCTTCCTGAACCTTCACCAACGTTGTCAGCATCAGCTGGTATCTCCATTCCAGCTGGTCCATCATTGCCTTCTTCAAAAAGACCAGTAGGGATTCCCCCTAGATTGTTGCTAGGTCCACTCAGGGAGATTGAGTGTAAGGTCTCAGCAAGGTCATTTGCATCACCGACCCTCTCAGGTTGCTGATGGGCACCTGAGGGAACTGGTTGTGAAGATGATCCAGTCATAGGTCTAGTCGAACCAGTTGGTTGAGCATCGGAAGAATTCCTGCCCAACTGGTTGCTGACATCCTCGACCTCAGGAACATCTTCAGCCAGTTGGCGTAAGGTCCTGCGCACTAAAGTAGCTTCATCAAAAACAACATTGCATGTTATTTCCACAAGCTGGGTAGTCTTGTTAAATACTCTATAGCCCTTGTGAGAGGGATGTCCATATCCGACAAACACACCCTCATCAGCCTTAGGCGAGAAAGCATTTAACTTCGACTTCCCATTATTATGGATATAACATGGTGAACCGAATGCACGAAGATGAGCTATAGAAGGCTTACGACCAAAGTACACTTCGTAGGGAGTTTTCTGGAGTCTGTCGTTGATCCCGCTTCTATTCTGAGTGTAGCAGGCAGTCACCAACGCTTCTCCCCAGAAACTCTGTCCCAAGCCGGACTCAGCCAGCATGGACCGGACCGCTTCTTTCAGCGTCCTGTTCCTATGTTCTGCCAGTCCATTTTGCTGCGGTTGCCTTGGTGTAGATCTCTCATGCTTGATCCCGGCCTCCGCGCAAAAATCCATCAGCGGACCGTTGCAGAATTCAGTCCCATTGTCCGAACGAATTCGCTTTACCACAGCTTCTCTCTATTTCTGAGCTTGGATGATCAACTCTGGAAGAATGATCTTCACCTCATCCTTGGTTCTGAGAAGCTTTACCCATGTATAGCGCGAGTAGTCATCAACTACTACTAGCGAATATCGCCTTCCTCCAATGGTTTGCGGCGTTACTGGTCCAAACAGGTCCATATGTAACAGATCAAGTACCTGACTGGTACTGGGGCAAACAGGTGACTGGCTCTTGAAGGACTTCTTGGTTTGCTTGCCTTGCTGGCATGCCTTGCAAATTCCTTCCTTCTTGAACCCGCCCTTGGGAAGACCATCTACAAGATCATGCTTGGTTAGATAGTTAATAGTTTTGAAATTCAAATGACTTAACCTTTTGTGCCACAGCCAGTTAGTCTCCATGGAGCTGGTGGCTACAAAGCATGTATCAGTCTTCCCGCTTTGCCAGTCAACGACATAAAGGCCTCCTTTCCTGACACCTTTCAGCTTGGTCTCACCAGAATCTTCATTCTTGATCTGGCACCCAGACTTGTCAAACACAATGGTATAACCATTGTCGCACAGCTGACTGATGCTCAGGAGGTTGTGCTTCAGGTTGGTAACAAGGGATACGTTCACAATTCGGACATCATCCTTCTCGATGCAGCCCTTGCTAATAACTCTGCCCTTGGAGTTATCACCAAAAATAACTGGAGGTCCTCTGACCTTGGTGAGCTCAGAAAATAGGAACTCCTCACCAGTCATATGAGCGGAGCAACCACTATCAATGATCCACTCGCTCGACCTCTGAAGCTGACTTGCATGACCTAGTTCCTGCAAGAAAAATAGAATCATTTAGGTCCCCGATCATCAGCGGGTCCTGCAGGGTTAGATCTCTGGATCATTCCTTTCGGAATCCAGACTTGTGTGATCTTCAGCTTGGTGTTACCCTTGCTGACATCACCTGTGGCCTTTCCCTTCCTTCTAAAATAATGCATGGTTTTGGAAGGTGTGGCTGTGTGTGCAGATCCTCTGGAGGTATTCTTCCTCCAAGAGTGTCGGAAATTTCTTTCCGACTGATCGTGTTGCCTTGGTGGTCTCTGGAATTATGGACCACAATGATTAGCCTTCCCAGCCCTTGAGAAAAGGTTTTGATTGGGCTCAGGCCTCCGATTGGTGTTCCTCCTATCGGGAAATATCCTACTCTCAGTATTCCGGTGAGATTTGGATCCCTTGTAAGTATGCTGGCAACTGGCATACTTGTAAGGTTGGGCGTGGAATCTTTGGACAGCTGGTGCTGGCTGTCGGATTCCACTGGCAGCTGACGCTGACTTCATTGCCTTAGAATATTTCGGCTTAGTCTGCGTCTTTGGGTATGCTGGCGTCCTGTCAGCAGAGGATCTTGCCAGTTGAGGATTTTGTCTTGATGACTCACCTATGTATCTGGACTTATGGTTCCTATGCTGATCAGCCATTCGGGATTGACTGGTACTACCAGCTGGTGCTGATGCATTTACCAGTTTGCCCTTACTCTTATGAGTAGAGATTTGTTCGGGTTGATTTATGCTCAAATCTTTTGTAAATCCCAACCCGGACTTATCAGAAGGCTTTCTCCAATGACTTAGAGCTGCTTCTAAGTCTTTTGAGCCTTTATTTAGAAAATTGATTTTGTTTTCTTGCTCCAGAACGAGATTGTGAAAGTTATCTCGTTCAGTTTTTGCAATTTGGAAATCTTGGAGCAATTCAGAATGAGCCTTTTTTCAAACTTGCTAGCTCTTCGCTGATGGACCTCGATTTTTCAATCTCACTGGTCAAAACAGTAATTTGACCTTTCAGCGAAGCATTTTCACCAGCCAAAACATTTTTCATCTCATAAAATTTTAAAAATTCATGCTGAAGAACATCTAAAGTGACGTCTTCTGAGTCGGAGCAATGCGACTCAGAATCGTCTATGATTTGTACTGGCATGATATGCAATTGAGGAACTGATTGTACCTCATTATCAGCAGCAAGTGCCAGTTCTTCCTCATTGTCAGCATTTTCTTCAGCTAGCTCTTCTCCGAGAGCTGCCATAAATGCCAGGAGAGCTTCTTCTTCTGACTCTCCATCTGACTCAAACTCCCCATCATCATGATCGGGTATGTCAGGCACCTCCGTCCTGGTCAGCATGGCTTTGGCAACACCCTTGGAAGCACGCTCTTCAAAGAGCTTCTTCAGCCTTTCCCTCTCAGTTTTGTCCACCTGTGGACATTCAAACTTTAAGTGATCAGGGGATTGGCACTGAAAACAGGCACGAGGAGCTCTCTTGACAAATTTTCCGTGAGATGAGCTAGAAGAAACTCCCTGTTTTGACTTGGCTTTTTCCAGAAGGATAGCCAGTCTTTTCATCTGTTGCTCTAGTTCAGCGATAGAGCTCTCGCCGCCTTTGGAATGAGATCCTGATGCGGACTGGATCTCCTTCGGCTGGTTGTGCTGTGCAGCGGGTCTCTCAGCATGGAAGGGCTTCTTGTGCTTCCA
>JAPKLW010000004.1:1617719-1641145 GCA_026898455.1 Plectranthus barbatus
TGCTGGTGAGACTTCTCTCAACTGGTAAGCACATCTCATGCTGGTGAACAGTAGCCAGCATGAGTCTTGATCAGCTACGACTTACAACTCAAAAGACCTAAACAGGACTTTACATTTGAGACTAGAGCTATTCTAGAGACAAACTGACGCTGGTTGGACTTAGGATTTGATCCACCAAAACACTTAAACACCAAATCAAAGATCTAAGCTATCAACTGGGGAAGGGAAACTTAGATAATTTTCCCAACACTCTCCTCCTCAGCAATTCTGGCTCTCTCCTCTTCAGCCAGTGCTCGCGCCCTTTCCCCCTCTTGGATCTGCTCCAAATAGGTGGTAACACCGGTGGTGACAGATTCAAGGCGCTGCTCCACATGCTCTTGAAAGGAGGCAAAACGCTGATCCATCCTGGCATCAATGTATGCAAGTAGATGTGCAGGAGGATGGATCTCAGAGAGTGGCTCTGCTGATACTTCCATGGAAGTGGAAGGCACATCAGGTGCGGTATCAGCCATCTCTGGTGCAGACTCAGCTGGTACCTCCACTGGGGCGGGCTCCTCCGCGGGCACCTCGGCTGATGCTGGCTCCTTCGCGAGCACCTCGGCTGGTGCTGGCGGGCCTTGTGCAAAAACAGGTGGGGCTGTGAAAACCACCAGCTGCCAGTCCATATGAAATGGGGCAAGATCGCCCATGACCATTGGAACAGGGGGGACGGCAGTGGTCAGCCACCAACCTCTCGAGGGATCCTCCTCCACTATGTGGTCTACCAGCGGAGAGCTGGCAGCCATGTCAAAGAAGATAGCAAAGTATGGAGGGATCCTGGGGAGAGTGACAAGTACCCTGATGCGGCGGAGAGCGTATATCAGCTGATACCCTCGGCTGGTGCTCTGGAACTGGAGGAAAGGTAACTTCACCGGTTTTGATCGTGGAAGGCCTGAGGATCCAGTCAGCTGTCTGTAGAGAGCAATCTTCTTCAATCGGCGCTTGATTCGCCTGATAGACAGCTGGTGGTGGCCTTGGGCTTCAGTACCCATAAACTCATTTGCCCATTCCTCCTCTGCTCGCCAGTACCCAAGCCCGAGCCTGGCATACAGCACTGCGTGCTCCTCAACATTTAGCTTGCGCTCGCACCAGTCGAAGATCCTCCATCTCCGGAACTCCAGGAACAGATCTTCATCAAAAACGTTAGCCAGGTCCCCAAACCTGGTGACTAAGTCTTCATCGACAGCTCGCTCCACTTCAGCTGTGATATTTTCAGCATATTCATATAGAGAGAGGTTGAAGTACTCCACTGGATGCATGGGCAGGCACCAGTCGTAGATTCTTGAAGCGTATATTGACTGGTGGGGGAGACCGCTGGTGGGGATAATGTAGAATGCTGAAGGCTCCGGCACTCTTGAATTTCGAAATGCCAGGTCTCCGCGGTGCTCCCACCTGTGAATCCCCGTGACCCTCGCCTGAAAGGTATCTTCATCGATCAGGTGATGAAGGTGGATACTCAGCATGTAAGAACTCCTCTCTTGACGCACACGAGGCGCTGATGCTGGTGTGGGTGCAGCTGGTCGTCCAGAAGATGATGATGCTTCTGAAGGGTGTGGACGACTGTCAGCTGGACGAGCCTCAGCCTCAAAATTGGGGAAAAGATCCCTTGGCTCCATCCGCTGCACCCTGGAGTGATGTACCACTGGTGAGGATTCTTCTTCGGGAATGATTATGACTGGCGCAGCTGGAGCAGCTGGCTCCTCACCAGTAGTCTCCATTGCAACTTCTTCCTCCTCAGCTGGGGCAGCTGGTTCCTCGTCCCTTAGCATCTCTACATCATCAGAATCTGAGCTTACATCTGAGAAACTCGCCAGTTTTTCTGGGGTGGTCGCCCGGACAACAACTCCTCCACTGGCACCCCCTTGCGCGGCCAGTGGGACTTGAACCACATCCTCTTCTGGTTGATAACTTTCAACCAGGGAAAACACGTCCTCCGATCCCATGTCCAACAGGCGCGTAAAAGATTCATCTGGTAGGATCTGGCCCGGAGCTAGTGCTGGTGGCACAGCACTTGAAGTTTGGGCAACAACCCATTTGCCCTTGGCAACTTGTTGCATTTGCTCCGCCAGCTGCGCCTGACGACGGGATTCGTGCTCAGCCTTTATCCTAGCAAAGGCTTCATCGCGGGCTGCCAGTTGTGCCTCCCTTCTCTGCTGGTCGGCTAAGGCTTGCAGCCTTGCCTTTGCTTGCTTCTTCCTCACAATAGAAGCATTGTGATCCCTCTTAGCTTGCTCAACCAGCTTTTGAGTTTTTGTTTTGACCCTTTTCCTTTTCCTGGTCATTTTATCTATCGTCTCCTCCTCAGTCAGTCCAAGGATGGACTTCGTGACTGGTATAGATATCTTCTTTGATGCTGGAGCATAGATGACAGCTGGCTGGGGCTGCTGGGACTGGTGCAACTTGGGCTGCTTCTTAGGAGGTGTCCTGGTGACTGGCACCTGAGCTGATGACCCAGTCACTGCTTGCTCCATCTCGAGAAATGAGGATTCCACCTCATACTTCCTCTTCATTTCTGCCTTCGCCTCAGCTGTCAGCGGAAGAGCTACAGCTGGCACGGCCTCATCTACTGGTTCTTACTCCTCCTCAGAAACTTGGTCAGCAGGGTCCACAGCCTTCTTGCCTCTCAGCCGTTGAGGCTTCTTGTAGTCTAGGCCAGGAAGTTTGACCCTGGTGACTGGGATAAAGTCGGACCCGACCAGTTGCTCCCCTTGGTCGATTCGGTCCCCCATCTCCACCTCCAGAATGTGGCTGATTCGCAGGCCAAAAGACACTGCATGGAGGAACCTGCCGTCAGTCTTGACTGTGCAGTTCTTCTCCACATTCTCCAGCAGCCGGCCGAAAATGAACTCGGCCCAGTTTCCATATACGCCATCCACCAGCGCGCACATAACGGAGAACTTCTTTAAGCTTAGTTCGGCATAGGAGCCGACCTCGCACTGGAGCATGCGCACCACAATGTCGCATACCATCTGCCAGTATTCGTCCATCTCTGACTTCTTCATGCCAGTCTTGAAGATAGTCACCTCCTCCTTCTTCCATTCAGTCCAACTCCGCCTGAACTCCACCGTATCATCCTTGTGATACGTCGCCACCTCCTCACCAGTACTCCTCAGCCCAAAAAGGTTGGCCAGGTACTCTGCGTCCACGGTGATCAGTTTCCCGAACACCGACGTGGTGAAGGATTTCCTGTCATCAGCGATGACTGCGCGAGCATAGAACTCGGCAACCATGTGCGGGTGGAAAACTCTGGGAGCCGCTGTCAGATATGGTCGGAGCTGCTCCCTGTCAATCATCTCCATCAGCTCTTCGCCAAAGTGTTTCTCGGCTAACTTATCATTTAGAATTTTCTCCTTCTGGACTTGGGCAGCCCGGATTTGTGAGTTGGAAAGGAGATGTTGGGTGGCCTTTTTGTTCAACTGAACAAGCTTGTTGAAAGGGTAGGTATAATCTATGTCTTCTTCTTTCACAATGCCAGTGAAGGTAGGCATGTGTGATTCGGCTAATGGTAAGTCTAGATCCAAAGACTCAGTGGAAGAGGATGATTTATCAGCAGCGGGGTTGAATGAAGATGCCATGTTTTCAGGGAATAAGTGTTCGGAAATTTTAAGGAAGATGAACGGAAAAAATGTTCGAAAAAATTTGAAGGAATGATAAGAGTTTTTTCCGATCACGAATAACAGCTATTTATACTGGTGCCATGCTGGGATGGATGGACGAGATGAATTCGTCAAAAGTGAGGATCGACGGTCATCAGCAGGCACTATTCCCTGTAGCGACGTGCGTGGTCGTGCTGACGTGGGATGGTGCGTGTAGCTGACATGGCACACGCTGATTGGTCGCGAGATTGCTTTTGACTGCGCAGTCACTGTGCGCATTAAATGTGGCATTAAATGCCGCATTAAATTCGAAGATATGCACACGCAAGACCAATTTTAAACCTTTCCCGCCATTTCTGCGACAGCTGGCACGACTCTTGGACTTCAAGACAACGTTAGTTGAGAGCTGGGACTCAACTGGTCATCAGTAGTATACCTTGTCATCAGTAGTATACGCCAGTCGCATACTTCCCCCTGCCAGTATGGCCTTCTTACCAGACGACAACTGATACTCACAACTGGTTCCCGTGTACTTTGACAAATTGAGAGCTAGGACTCAATTTTCAGCAGTCGTTGATATATCACCAGTTGTCTGCTGACAACTTGGAAGATTGAAAGAATTGAGAGCTTGGACTCAATTCATTCCGCATAATCTTCTCTTCACTTCTTCATCATTGCTTGGAATTGGGAGCTGGGACCCAATTTTACTTCGACTGATGGTGCATGAATGCTGCCAGTAGATACCACCTGTGGTTTTGAGCCACCACTAAAGAAAACATGAAGACTAAGAGCTTGGACTTAGTCTTAATCAGCATCCTTCAGAAAATCAAGAGCGGAATGAGAGCTGGGACTCATTCTTCCTCAACACTAGGGCTCGCATCAATCTCCATAAGACCGAGTTTGATGCACAACTCCTTGAATCTTGCTTCTGGCAAAGGTTTGGTGAAGATGTCAGCTAGTTGATCGTCGGTTCTGATGTACTCTACGCTGATATCCTTCTTCTCGACATGATCACGTATGAAGTGATGTCGGATATCTATGTGCTTGGTCCTAGAGTGATGAACCGGATTCTTCGTTATGCACATAGCGCTGCTGTTGTCGCAATAGATGGGTACACAACCAGTGTCCACTTCATAGTCTTCCAGTTGTTGCTTGATCCAGAAAATTTGAGCACAGCAACTGGCAGCGGCAACATATTCAGCCTCAGTAGTAGATGTAGCAACTGAGTGTTGCTTCTTGCTAAACCAGCTGATTAGCTTGTGTCCTAGAAACTGACACGTACCACTGGTACTTTTTCTATCTATACGGCATCCAGCAAAATCTGAATCTGAATACCCAATGAGTGTAAGCTCATCATTCCTGGGGTACCATAAGCCAAGTGATTCAGTTCCTTTGAGGTATTTCACTATTCTCCTAGCAGCTTCCATGTGTGACTTCTTTGGATTGGCTTGAAATCTGGCACACACTCCGACTGAGTATGAAATGTCGGGTCTGCTGGCTGTCAGATAGAGAAGTGATCCAATAATACCTCTGTAGCTGGAAGGATCAACCGATTCTCCTTCTTCATCAAGAAAGATCTGGCAACTGGTGCTCATCGGTATTCTGAGAGCCTTAGTCTTCTCTGGGCAATATTTCTGAATTAGGTCCTTGGCATACTTCCTCTGATTAATAAAAATTCCATCAGCTGACTGCTGGACTTGGAGTCCTAGGAAGTATGTTAATTTGCCCATTATACTCATCTGGAATGAGTTCTGCATCAGTTGAGAAAACTTCTCACAGAGAGACATATTCTTTGACCCGAATATAATGTCATCGACATATATCTGCACCATTAGCATATCATCAGCATCCTTGATAAGGAAGAGAGTCCTGTCGATCTTCCCTTTCCGAAATCCATTACTGATTAGGAACTGTGATAGCGTCTCGTACCAAGCCCTGGGCGCCTGTTTCAATCCATACAGGGCCTTTCTCAGCTTGTACACTTTGGTGCCTACTTCAAAGCCTGGAGGTTGTTCGACATATACTTCCTCCTTTAGCTCGCCATTCAAGAAGGCGCTCTTCACGTCCATCTGGAATACCGTGAAACCATGATACGCTGCATACGCAAGGAACAACCGTATCTCCTCCATTCTTGCAACTAGTGCGAAGGTCTCGTCGAAGTCGATGCCTTCACATTGCTTGTAACCTTTGGCGACTAAACGAGCTTTGTTTCTGATTACAGTGCCATTCTCATCTCGCTTGTTCTTGAAAACCCACTTGGTGCCAATCACTGACTGATGTGATGGTCTCTCTACCAAGTCCCAAACATTGTTGCGAGTGAATTCCGCAAGCTCTTCTTGCATGGCATTAATCCAATCGGCAGATTCTAGTGCAACTCCTATGGAAGTAGGTTCCACTTGAGAAATAAAACAAGTCAGGAGCGCACTGCCGTGTCGAGTCTGAACAAAACCTTCTGGATCACCGAGAATAGCATCAGATGGGTGATTTCTCAGCCATTTGGGAAGATGAGAATCTGCTGGCGTTGGTTCTTCTGTCCTGATGACTGGTGCTTCCTGAACTTCACCAGTCGGAGCTGCAATTGCAACTGGTGGTTGACCTTCACCAGTCGGAACAATCTCTTCGTCAGCTTCACTCTCTGACTGATCTCTTGATCCTTCTGCGATATCTACATCGTCAGCTGGTGCATCCACTCCAGCTGGTTCATCGTCTTCTTCTGGCTCAAAAATTCCAGACGGAATTCCCCCTGGATTATTGCCAGTTCCACTCAGGGAGATTGAGTGTAAGGTCTCAGCAAGGTCAATTGCATCACCGACCCTCCCGGATTGCTGATGGGCAACCGAGGATACTGGTTGTGAAGATGATCCAGTCATAGGTCTAGTCAAACCAGTTGGTTGAGCATTGGAAGAATTTCTGCCCAACTGATCAACGACATCATTGACCTCAGGAACATCTTCAGCCAGTTGTCGTAATGTCCTGCGCACTAAAGTAGCTTCATCAAAAACAACATTGCATGTTATTTCCACAAGTTTGGTGGTCTATAGCCCTTGTGAGAGGGATGTCCATATCCGACAAAGACACCCTCATCAGCCTTAGGCGAAAAAGTATTTAACTTCGACTTACCATTATTATGGACATAACATGGTGAACCGAAAGCACGAAGATGATCTATAGATGGCTTACGACCAAAATAAACTTCGTAGGGAGTTTTCTTGAGTCTGTCGTTGATCCCGCTTCTATTCTGAGTATAGCAGACCGTCACCAACGCTTCTCCCCAAAAACTCTGTCCTGAGCCGGATTCTGCCAGCATGGACCGGACCGCTTCTTTCAGCGTCCTGTTCCTACGTTCTGCCAGTCCATTCTGCTGCGGTTGCCTTGGTGCAGATCTTTCATGCTTAATGCCGGCTTCCGCGCAAAAATCCATCAGCAGACTGTTGCAGAATTCCGTCCCATTGTCTGACCGTATCCGCTTTACCATAGCTTCTCTCTGTTTCTGTGCTTTGACAATCAAATCTGGAAGAATGATTTTCACTTCATCCTTGGTTCTGAGAAGCTTTACCCAGGTATAGCGCGAGTAGTCATCGACTACCACCAGCGAATAACGTCTTCCTCCAATGGTTTGAGGTGCTACTGGTCCAAAGAGGTCCATATGTAGCAACTCGAGTACCCGACTGGTACTGGGGCAGACTGGCGACTGGTTCTTGAAGGACTTCTTAGTTTGCTTGCCCTGCTGGCATGCTTTGCAAATTCCTTCCTTCTTGAATCCTCCCTTGGGAAGTCCTTCCACAAGATCATGCTTGGCCAGGTAGTTGATAGTTCTGAAATTCAGATGACTCAACCTTTTGTGCCACAGCCAGTTAGTTTCCATAGTACTGGTGGCCACGAAGCATGAATCTGTCTTCCCACTTTGCCAGTCGACGACATATAGTCCTCCTTTTCGAATACCTCTCAACTTGGTCTCGTCAGTCATCTCGTCCTTGATCTGGCACTCTGATTTCTCAAAGTGAACTGTGTAGCCACTATCGCACAGCTGACTGATACTCAGGAGGTTGTGCTTGAGAGAGGTAACAAGGGATACATTTATAATTCTGACATCGTCCTTCTCGATGCAGCCCTTGCTAATAACTCTGCCCTTAGAGTTATCACCAAAAATAACTGGAGGTCCTTTGACCTTGATAAGATCTGCAAACAAATCCTCTTCACCAGTCATGTGAGCTGAACACCCACTATCTAAGATCCACTCTCTCGACCTCTGAAGCTGTGTTGCATGATCCTGTACCTGCAAGAAAGATAAAGAATTTATTTAGGTCCCCGATCTTCTGCGGGTCCTGCAGGGTTAGATCGCTGAATGATTCCTTTCGGAATCCAGACTTTAGTGATTTTCAGCTTGGTTTTACCCTTGCTGATATCATCAGTAGCCTTTCCCTTCCTTTTGAAGTAATGCATGAGTTTGGTTTGGGAAGGTGTGGCTGTGTGTGTAACTCCTTTGGAAGTATTCTTCCGCTGAGAGTTTCGGAAATATTTTTCCGGTTGTGTGTGTTGCCTTCGTGGTCTCTGGAAGTGTGGACCACCATGGCTAGCCTTCACAGCCCTTTGAGAAAACTTGTGATTGGGCTCAGGCCTCTGATAGGTATTCCTTCTATCAGGTAATATCCTTCTCTCAGAGTTACTCTGAGATTTGGATCCCTTGTAAGTATGCTGGTGATTGGCATACTGACGAGGTTGTGTGTGAATTCCATTGACAGCTGGTGCTGGCTGTCGGATTCCACTGGTAGCTGACGCTGACTTCATTGCCTTAGAATTATTCGGCTTAGTCTGCGTCTTAGGGTGTGCTGGCGTCCTGTCAGCAGAGGATTTTGCCAGTTGAGGTTTTTGTCGTGATGACTCACCTATGAATCTGGTCTTATTATTCCTGTGCTGATCAGCCATACGGGACTGACTGGTATTACCAGCTGGTGCTGATGCATTTACCACTTTGCCCTTACCCTTACCAGCAGTGAGTTGTTCGGGTTGATTTTTGCTCAAATCTGTTTTAAATCCCAACCCGAATTTATCGGTAGGCTTTCTCCAATGACTTAGAGCCTCTTCCAAATTCTTTGAGCCTTTGTTCAAATGATTTATTTTATTGTCTTGCTCAAGGACAATCTTTTGAAAGGTATCTCTCTCAGTTTTTAAAATTTCAAAATTTTTGAGCAAATCTGAGTGAGTTTCTTTCAGAGTGGCTAACTCTACACCGAGTGACCTAGATTTTTCAATCTCATTGGTCAAAATAGAAATCTGATCTTTTAGCGAGGTGTTTTCGCTAGCCAAGATATTCTTTATTTCGTAAAATTTAAGAAATTCTTGCTGAAGAATATCTATGGTGACAACCTCTGAGTCGGAGCAATGCGACTCAGCATCATCTAGGATGCGTGGAGACATGATGTGCAATGAGGGAACAGATTGTACCTGGTCGTCAGCAGCAAGTGCTTGTTCCCCCTCACTGTCAGCACATTCTTCATGTGCTTCCTCTCCGAAAGCTACCATCAGCGCCAGTAGCGCTTCCTCTTCTGACTCTTCATCTGAAGCATACTCTCCATCATCATGGTCAGGTATATCAGGAACCTCTGTCCTTGTCAGCATGGCCTTAGCAACGGCCTTGGATGCACGCTCTTCAAAGAGCTTCTTCAGCCTTTCCCGCTCTTCTTTATCCACTTGTGGACATTCAAATTTAAGATGGTCAGGGGATTGGCACTGATAACACGCGCGGGGAGCTCTCTTGACGAACTTTCCATCAGATGAGCTGAGAGAAACTCCCTGTTTCGCCTTGGCTTTCTCCAGAAGAACAGCCAGTCTCTTCATTTGTTGCTCAAGATCTGCGATAGAGCTCTCGCTGCCTTTTGAGTTAGATCCCGATGTGGATGGGATCTCTTTCTGCTGGCTGTGCTGCCCAGCAGATCTGTCAGTATGAAAAGGCTTCTTGGGCTTCCATTTGAAATCCCTCTTGACGAAGTAGGCTTCGTCATGTGTTTTGATGCTGGGAGATCCAACGGTCCGAATGGCTTCATTTTGTTCACCATTTGGATATCCCACTCATGTGCTTGGAGCTGAGCAAATAGCTCCTTGGGAGTCATCTTGGATAGATCCTTCTCCTTAAGAGATGTAGTCTTCACAAACCAGTCCTCCTTGGGCATCTTTGACAGGATCTTTGCATTAAGCTCTGCATTCGAGTACTCCTTGTCCAAAGATTTCAGCTCGCTGACTATAGCATTGAATCTAGCCTCCATCTCCTTGATGGTTTCACCAGTCAGCATCTGGAATGACTCGTACTTGTCCACCGCAACTTGCAACTTGTTGCGCTTCATCTGATCTGTCTCCTTACAGAGACTATCAAGGTAGTCCCAGACTGCCTTGGCACTGTCAAATTGGAGGACTTCCTCCATCAGCGGATCTGGAAGAGATGACAGGATCATTTCGTGAGCAACAGAGTCCAGCTGATTCCGCTTCCTGTCCTCAGCGTTCCATTCTTCTGGGGGCTTTGGGATCTCAGCAGCTAGGCGATCTCCTAGCTGGTGTTGTGTCTTGGTGATCTGGATCGGCCCTTTCTCCAGCACGTCTATCATTTCCGGATGGAAACTTTTCAGTTGAATGAGTGACCTCTTTCGCCACATCGCGTGCTTGTCAGGATTGTAGTTGAGTAGCTTAGGAATATTCATCTTGTGTACCTGAGCTAATCAACAGACAGAAAGAGTAGAGTGCAAGGAAACTTGGATCTCGGTCCTAAGCGACTCAGTGTACGACCAGTCTAGAAAGACCGACCGCGCCTGATACCACTTGTTGGTCCCGGTTTATCAGAGTATAAAACGTTACGCAGCGGAAATAATGTTAAGTGTTTTCTTGCACGCTACTTACACACAGCTGACAACTGGCAACTGGTCAGCTGGTGCTGGTTACTCAGTACACAGCTGACAACTGAGACCTGTCAGCTGGTGATTCAAAACTTTGAATATTTAGCCTTGTTTGCACAGTTATATATCAGTTTCAGGATATACTCCAGCACTTGAGTGCTGGGTTTAAAATATGAATGAAAGACAGAAAGCTGATAAATAACAAAGGATTTTTATAGTGGTTCGATCAATCGATCTACGTCCACTCTCCAGTCGAAGCACTGGAAATTCCACTAAGAGTAATCAGGTACAGGTCTCCTACGATCTATCTCTAGCTGGTGAATGCCTCGTCCACCAGTTCACTAGATCAACCGCTCCCGGTCCTGGATCCTTCTTCAACTCTCCTCAGCTAATGGAGTGCGAGCACGTCACTTCAACCTCCACAGCTAGCTAGGTGTTTTAGTTCTCCCAAGAATGTAACAGTCTCTACGGCAGAATGCCCGTAATAACTCAAGTGCTGGTAAGCACAGGGGCTGCTGTGAACTCTCTCGAAGGAGAAAGAACACCAAGTGAGATCTTTAACTTACAAGCTTAAAGCTTGAAGTCTCGTGTTTGATAAATCAACACACGGAAAGCTTTATGAAAAGCCTCGAAAGTACTTTATGCGATTTTGCAATAATTTCAGTTCTTTCGGTGGTTGAGCAGATGAGTGGAATGTTTGAATGTTGGTGGTTGCGACGTATTTATAGCCGCAGGAACCGATTCAAACTTTCTAGCCGTTTGGACGCATCCGGAAAGGTGTCAGACCTCGGATGTCCTTCTGACGGCGGCAGGTATGCTTTTCCGGAAAAGATCCATACCTAAGACCGCTTTATCTGACACAGATCTCTTTGTGTCAGAACGGCTCTCTCTGTCAGTCCGAGGAATAAGACTGGCGTCTTGTGACTGATAGACTTTAAGTTATCCTTCCTTAAAGTCATACTTTGTCAGTCGATTCCTCAGAGAATCTTCTTTTTGTCTCTACTACGCGGGGAGAGAGAATCTGGAATTCTGCTGGTAACATCTGACTGGTAGATCATACTGGTGATCTTGTGCTGGCAGTCTCTGCTGGTGACTTGCCCTGGCATAATCAAAGTCTACCAAATGTCTGGATGTTAATTCTTCTTGGAATCTCCCATGACTGGTGAAATCACCGCTGGTGAATAGTGTAAGCAAGAACACGTATTCTGCTGGTAAGATTTGTCAGCCGCCTGCTGATGAAATCCTTCCCAACTGGTGAACAGTACCCAGTCATAAGCGCTTCTCATGCTGGTGAACAGTGTCAGCACGAGTCTTTGTCAGCCGCCTGCTGATGAAACTTTTCCCAACTGGTGAACAGTAGCCAGTGGTAAGCGTTTCTCATGCTGGTGAACAGTGTCAGCATGAGTCTTGATCAGCTGCGACTTACAACACAAAGACCTAAACAGGACTTTACATAAAAGACTAGAGCTATGTAGAGACAACTAACGCTGGTAGGACTTAGGATTTGATCCACCAAAACTATAATCTAAACAAGTAAGCTACTGGGGGAGGAAACCTTAGACAGATTTCCCAACAATTAAATTATTACTGAATGTTCTTGTTGTTCCTCATATTACGAAGAATTTATTGTTTATCAGTAAGTTGACTTCCGACTATCCTATTGATGTTGTTTTTTCTGACACATCCTTTGCCATTCAGAATCACCAAGAGGGTTCTGGCTCACAATCGGCGTGAGAATGGGTTATATGTCCTTGATCATGGCATTCTGGCTTTAGTTGCAACAATTCGTTCTAAGAATTTAAAAGCATGTTTTAGTTCGTGGTATTTACGCTTGGGGCATCTTTCATTTGATGTAATTTCCCTTTTAAATAAGTTACGCCACTTATTTATTTCCTCTTTATTACCGACTCCTGGTATTTGTTCCTCCTGTCTATTAGCCAAGAGAAAACGTTTGACTTTTTATTTAAATGAGAAACGAGCTACTACTGTGGTTGATTTAATTCATTGTGATTTGTGGAGTCCTGCACCTGTTTTATCTTCTAATGGCTACAAGTACTACGTGGTTTTTATTGATGATTTCTCCCATTTCTGATGGATATATCCTTTACGGGCTGTGTCGGATTTTTTCTCCGTATTGTTCAATTTTCATGCCTTTGTTTGTTCAATTTTTTCATGCCTCGTCTGCTCTCATCGATGCTCTTATCGCTTGTCTTGAGCCTCGTGGATTTAAATTTGCAGCTTAGTCTGCAGTTTGGTTAGCTGCTATGCAAGAAGAAATAGACGCCCTTCGTGCCTATAAAACTTGGGAGCTTGTCCCTCGCCCGCCCAACATTAATATTATTGGTTCCGAATGGGTATTTCGAACAAAATCTCATGCTGATGGTTCTATTGAGAGGCACAAGGCTCGCCTCGTTGCTTAAGGTTTTACTTAAGTCCCTAGCTCTGATTTTCATCACACGTTTAGTCCCGTGGTTCAGGCTGCCACGGTTCGCGTTGTTTTAGCACTTGTTGTTCATCATCCCTGGCAGTTACATCAGTTAGATGTGAACAATGCTTTTCTTCACGACGTTCTTCCTCAACATGTCTTCATGGTTCAGCCACCGGATTTGTCGATCCACGATTCCCTGATCATGTATGTCGCCTTCATAAGGCTCTTTATGGTCTTCGTCAGGCGCCTTTGTCTTGGTTCACACGTTTTAGTAGTTAAGCAGACACTTCTCTTTTTCACTTTCGTAAGGGCTCTTCCATCATCCTGCTCCTTCTTTATGTAGACGATATTGTGCTCACCGGCAATGATAATTCTATGCTTCGCCAGTTTATCTCTCGGATCAGTCTGGAATTCGCTATTAAAGATCTTGTCCAATTCCATTACTTTCTCGGTCTTGAGGTTTTTTACACTTCAAATGGCCTCTTCATCTGTCTGGCTAAGTATGCCCATGATATACTTGAGCGTGCCCGGTTGCTGGACTCCAAGCCTATTGCTATGCCACTTTCTACCGAGGAAGTTCTTATCCGCGATGGCTCTCCTTTTCCAGAACCAACTCTTTACCGATCTCTCGTTGGTGCCTTACAATATTTAACCATCACCAGACCGGATCTTTGTCATGCCGTTAATCTTATTAGTCAATTTCTGCAGACTCCGTCTATTGCTCATTTTTAGGCTGTCAAACGAGTTCTTTGCTACGTTAAAGGCACGATCCATTATGGTTTATCCTTCACTCATCGCGCTGACTCGTCTATTCTTAGCTACTCCGATGCCGATTGGGCTCCGTGTATTGACACCCGCCACTCGATGTATGGTCACTCTTTATTTCTAGGCGGCAATCTTGTTTCTTGGAGTGCCAAGAAACAACCCACAGTCGCTCGCTCTAGCTGCGAATTTGAATGCCGAGCAATGGCCAACACAGCTGCTGAGATTCTTTGGCTTTCTAAACTGCTTCTTGAGATTCATTTTCTGCCATCTACTTCACCGCAATTACTGTGTGATAATAAGAGCGCTATTTTTCTTAGTCAAAATCCTGTCGAACATAAACGAGCCAAGCATATTGACTTGGATTATCACTTTGTGCGTGAGTTAGTTTCTTCTGGGCGGCTCACTACACACTTCGTTCTAACTCACCTTCAGCTCGCAGACATATTTACCAAGAGTCTTCCAAGACCTGCCTTTGAGTTTCTAAGATCCAAGCTATGCATCTCCCTTCATCCCACACATCACTTGAAGGGGGGTAATAAAAGGAAACAAAGATATTGAAGACATTTAGAGATTTTGTGTATAGTTTCTTTATATTCTGTGTATATTTTCTTTTCCACTTCTTTTGGAATATTATTGTACACAATTATTATAAATATATGGAATACACTATATAACCTCTCAATATCAATTCTCGCAATATGTTTAACGGTTGATGGACTAATATACAATAATTAATTATGTACCATATTATTTCTATATTTATCGATATAGATGATTTAAATTTGTAGGTTACATATAGTACACCAACTTCTCTCTGCCGGTAAATACCTCACCACACCAGGCCATACTTTCCAATTATTTAAGCTGGCAAACAAATTAATGTTTTTGTTTAATATATGCAGAACAAAAAATAGAAAATTATTTCGATACTTAAATTATCTAGAAAATATAAATTTATTCTTATAAACCGAAATCTTTAATTATACTAAATATATATCGTTATTGATTTTATGGGTTATAATAAAAAAATTAATATGGTTAAATATAATTTATAATTTATTTTCAAAAGAAATGATTAAAAATAACTGTAAATTTTAAGAGTATATTTAAGTCATATTAATATTTGATTAATCAAATTCATGTTTAAAGTTAAAAATTATTTTATCAATTGACTTCACGATTGATAAAAAGTTTTTTAATAAAAATATTTGATTAAAGTTTTGACTAAGCACAACATCTGCGTATATTGCTCTAATAAGAAAGAGTGTTAGGTATTTGTTTTTTTCAAAAGAGTTGGCGAAGAAAGGTCTGGAAATGGAAATGGAAAAGGAATAAAAACAAATGAGTTGGCATTTAGAATAATTTTAAATTTTCTCCATTTATGCAAAATGAGAATAAAGTAATTTGATGACTTTTTTTTTTTTTTTGAAAATTTATTCATTTTCTGAATATCTTATGAATGAACATCCCACCACTGTCTGACTAGATATTCAGTCACTACTAAATATTAGTATAGACACATAAAATCAAAGTCCACATATTGATATATTCCAATAAGAGAGAATTGATGAGAGAGAGGTAGCTTGAAGACAAGAATGCCATGTGACTCAGTTGTGACTTGTGACCACATGATATTAAATGAAGTATAACAGTATTGAAATTTTGATATACCATTATTTCTTATATATTATGATATGATATCATAACAAAAAATTACGTTATAATAATAGTATGAGATTTTGAAATTTGTAATATACTACTCTCTACAAACCGTAGTAAACATATAATTATTATTATTATTACCATTCATTTTTTATTTCATATAAATAATACTAATAATATTGTTTTACATATAAATAATACTATAATATTAACAATATAATTTTAAATATTTATTTCAACAAATATTCATATCTAATATTTTATATTTTTTCTCTTGTTCAACATATTATGATCATTAAATACTTTAATAATATTTGTTATATTATATTTCTAATATTTTTTAATCAATAATGTATTATTTTTAATAATTTATGACCTGTTAGAAAGTATTCTTACCTTGTTATTGATTTTTTGGTGTGTCAAGCCAAATACCAGTTTGAGTGTGTCTCTGGATTAACTCTTGTTTGTTTAAACTTGTAATGTCCTATTGCCGTTATAATATTTATTGAGTTGTAATGAAGCTGATCAAGACAAATTGGCTCGGGAGCTAATCCACCAGTTTGGAATACGTAAGGAGGTAGAAGAAACTGGTAATCAGTTTACAAGTTTGAGATTTCCACTTTCAGAGTAACTGGGAGAAGTCACCAGCTTGAAGGACACCAATTTACAAGATATCCTAACTCACGCATAGAGACAAAGATATCAAAGAGGAATGCTTTTCAAAGCTAGATTTTAAGAATGAAGATTCCTTAAAGTCTGAAGACCTTGGTGTTCAACCAGTTTGGATTCCTCAGATGAACCGAGCCATTCTAACTCAAAGTACAGAGTTAATACCTTTTGTCAGAGAAGCAGGAGGAGGTGCAAATTTTTTGGAATGCAAAATGCACTTCTTAGGAAAGAGAGGCAATAGATTGGACAACATTCATAATGTTTCTAAATGGATACAATTTCAAATCCCTCAACACTTCGACTATAAATAGAGAATGTGCTCCAAGAGAGAAGACAACTGAAAGACTGAGGAAATGAAACGCTGCAAAATTTCTAACTCATGCTTTCTAAGTTCAAGGCTATCTTAGCTTACCGTGTGCCAATCTTTGGACACAAGACTTATTGCTTTCAAGCACAAGCTTACTTCTTGGTGTTCTTACTTTCCAAGTAAGAACACAACATTCATTGCTTATCTCCAAACTCTGACTATCACGAGCGTCTAGACAAAGAGATCAACAGATCGGGAAGAACTTTAAAAATTCCAAGTTCCAGAGATGGAGGTTGCATGGTGTGCCCACACTCCAAATCTGAGAAGTAGAGGAAGAAACGACCTCGACGAGTTAGAAAGTAGATTGGTGGATAGATCACAAAACCCATTGTATTCTGAAGCTTAGTGTATTCAAGACTTGAGGTCTGAATAGAGGACCCAAGACTCTTGTGTCCGAACCTCTATAAATCCTTTTTGGCTTTGTACGAGAAGTGAAGAATGAGGCGATAAATGAAGAAATAGAGAAGAAAAAAAGTTCGCTCCAGAAGTCTGCAGAAAAAAGTTCACTCCAGAAGAATGACTAGGGTTTGCGTGGACTGCACAAACCTAAACTTCCTGAAAGATCCATACCCTCTACCCCACATCGACAGTATAGTGAATGCTACGACCAGCCATGAACTACTAGTTTCATGGAAACCTTCACAAGGTAAAACCGGATACAGATTCACCCAAAAGACCAAAAAAATATGACATTTATGACCAACAAAGGGGTATACTGCTATCAAGTGATGATGTGAATAATTTCGGATCAGCCTACCAGCGTCTTGTGAATAAAATGTTCAGTCCCCTCTTGAGAAAGACCATGAAGCTTTACATAGACAACATGCTGGTGAATTCTATCAGAACCGTGGAGCATGTCAAACGCCTCGGGGAGGCATTAAATATTTTGAATAAGTGCATCATGAAGCTCAACCCGGAAAAATATTCATTCGGCATGTCTTCTAAAAAATTCGTTGGAAATGCACTTATCCACCGAGGAATCGAGACAGATCCATCGCAAATCAAGACAATCCAACATATCGAACATTCGAGAAATAGTAAGCTAATTCATTTCGAGGTACTTAGACAAGATGCATGGCTTCTTCCAAACGCTACGAATTTTGAAAGGACAAAAGGGAGCACGGAGGCCCACGAATAGATAAAGTAATATCTAGCTAATCCACCACTCTTATCAAAGGCCAAAGTAGGCAAAATGCTGCTGCTCTACTTATCGATGTTCTACCACAAAATTGGAGCGGTCCTCATAAGTGATGAACAAGGAAAACATTACCCGGTCCACTACACGAGCAAATTTGTAGTGGACACGACTAATAGATACACTGCCCTTGAAAAGCTAGCATTAGTGCTGGTAATGACAATAAACAAACTCAGAATGTACTTCAAAGCACATCAAGTTAAGGTGTTCACATCATTCTGAATGTGCACAGTGGATGTAGGAGGCTATAGGCTAGATTCCGAGCCCCACAAACCTATAAATCCGAGGTGCTTGCTAATTTTGTGGCAAGCTTTTTCGGTCTAACTCCAACTAGAAGCAGAAAATGAAGTAGTGACCCTCGAGTACGGAGAAACACTAATAGAACCTTGGAACTTACAAGTAGACATGGCTAGTAACATCAATGGAAATGGGGTAAGGCCCCTAGGGAGAGATATTCGAATGAGCGATACGACTAAAAAGGATGTAGCTCAAAGAGCTGCAAGCTCGATGAATTTACATACAAAGCAACTCACTGCTTGTAGTATTCCAAATGACCTAAAAACCAAGTGAAAGAGCTCCGACTCCTCAAGTTCCACCGGTTAGCAACAACTTTGAAGGAAGAATTTGAGGAATGTGAAATAAAAAATGTGGCACTAGAAGGAAATGCACAGGCCGACACCTTGGTGAACATGGTTTCAACTTGGATGAAGAAGAGCCTATGTCGAGTTCCCGTAGTATGGGTCGATAAACCATCTTGTTGACTCATAGCAGAGGCCCTAACGGTGCTCAACACCAACTTGAGCTCTTGGACGCATCGTATCTGTAATTCATCAAGAGAGGACCATGACCTACAGAATTGCACGATGTTGTAAAACTCAATATTACACTATGAAGCAAATGACTATACCACAGGTCAATAGATGGACCCCTGCTCAAATGCCTAAATTAGGAAGAGGCCTATTTCGCCCTGGCCAAAATTTATAAGAGACTGTGGAACAATGTTGGGGCTCGATAACTTTCCCATAAGATCATCGTGACGGGATTTCATTAGCCAACCTTGAGAAGAGATGCTAGGGAGTATACAAAGAAGTGCGACATATGCTAATGATTTGAGGTAGTTTTAAAGAAACATGCTGAACCACTACATGCCACGGTCTCTATGTGGCCCTTCATGGTTTGGGGGATGGACATAATAGGGAAGCTATCTCGATGAACTGTGCAAAAGGAATATGTGTTGATAGCTATTGACTACTTTACAAAGTTTGTCAAAGCAGTGGCACTGAGCAAAAACAATAACAAAGAGGTCATCAAGTCCTTGAGGACCCATATCTTATACCATTTCGGGATATCCAATGAAATAAGGACAAACAATGACACACAGTTTACTAGAGAAAGTGTGAGACTTTTGCGACCAATACAAGATCAAATTGGTCTTCTCAACGCCCAAATACCTCAAAGAAAACGGACTAGTTGAGTACACCAACAATATGATCATTGGAACACTAAAAAAGAGGCTTGGGGCTCATAGGTAGAACCACTTTGAGAACCGTGAGTAGGTCCACACCATTTTCTATGGCCTAGAAGGAAAAAGCAGTGATACCGATTGAGGTCAAAGCTGGAAGTACAAAGGCCAAACTTTATGAGGAGATCAAAAACACCAGCAATCTCCTAACTGACCATGACCTGATCATTGAACCACATAATCTGGCAAGACTAAACATGGCCCAGAGGACTGCACAGGTCAATAGGTTTTTCAATGAAAAGTTAAGCCGATAACCTTCCGCGAAGGAGTTGGTGATATAGAGAGAATTTCAAAACACAAAATAAGTCAATGCGGGTAAGCTCAAGCAAACTTTGGAAGAATCTTACCAGATCTCTAATGTTGTGGGTCAAAGTGCTTATAGCTCGATCTTTATGGATGGAAGATAGAATATGCAACATTCAAAGAAGTACTAGTATTAGAGGGTGGAATAGGTCAAGAACGTTGACCCACTAGATACGTTTTTCTTCCCTCTCATTTTTCTTTAATTTAAATATTAATGTTTTAATTAACAAAAACTTTAGTTACATAAGCAGTGGAGGCATCGCCCATTCTCACCGTTGTTTCTGATGTATAGAAAAACTCCAAGGGGAAAATAGCAAATAGTGCGAGGCGTAGGAAACACCACCAAGAAAAAAGAAAGTCGACACCCTTTTACAGTACGAAGAAAAGGATAGACCAGAATTTGAAAATTGATATGAAGAGAATGTACGAAGTATGAAGAATCAGAAATATCTTAAGTACAACAAAAACAAAAGAAAATATGGTACAAGCACAAGAAACGTAAAAACATCATTCAAGATACAAAAACACAAAGCAAAATCTAAAAACTAACGATCTAATTGTCACAAAGACGAGTCAAAATGAAGAATGCAAGATAATCACCAATTTCTTGAGTCCTTTCAAGCTCAGACCCGATCAAAGGAGGCAGTGGCAACATCATATTGGAGAAGGTCTCAGCGGTTGAAGTCGCAGTCTAGTCAGACCCTGGAGAGGACCGGCCTGCTATTAACCAGTAGAAGATTGACCTACTCCAAACTCTGGTGGAGGACGATCTGTTAAGACCCATTTGTATGGGAAGAGCCACCACCAGCTCTGAACTCTGGACGATATGTTAAGACCCATTTGCATGGAAAGAGCCACCACCAGCTTGAATGCCCTTCGTGATGTCAAGTAGGCTGAAGTCAAAACTATGGTACTTCTCAGCTATGCTCACCTGAACCTCCTCTGAAACCTTTTCCAATATCACCTCAGTAGCGTCTCTCAGTAAGCCAACAAAAACCTAAGTGAAAAACTAAAGAAGAAGTCAAACACCTCATAAATCTCGCGAAAATGGACTGAGGAGATGATGGAAGAGACATGGAAGACCTCGCCTTCCTTCAGTTTTGTGATTTCCTTCTTGCGCTTCTTTAGCTCCTCAATGAAGCTCTTCTGATGCATCTAAAGCCTTCCCTTGAGCGACTCCACCTCAGCGACTCGTATCTGTATCTATTTCTTCACAGTCTTTGCCTAAGCCTAACTTTCACCATGATTTTCTTCTGGAGTTCCAACTGCTCTTTGCTCTTATGAGCCTCCTCCCGAGAGTTGTCTAGAGCGTCAAGTATCTTGTCGACCTCCTCCTCTAAGTCCTAAAGATTCTTTAAAGACTCTAACCGCCTATTATCTCCCCTTCATGATCCTAACACAACTTTAAAATTTCACCTGACGTGCAGTACCCACGTGTGGCCAGCTTCCTATAAATAAACTAGTAAGACAAATGAAATCTAATCAAATTTGACCAAATCACTTACCTCGATCTTCTACTTCTGGTAGTTATGCTTCCTCCTAAACAAGGAGCCCATAAGAAAAAACTAGGTCGATCTTATAAGGAATTGACACGCCTCAGGCAAAGAGAGCCGCTCCTTGTCTGCGAGCCCTCAAAATTGGCTTTGTAAGGGCCATGAAGAGTTGATCTTCAAAGGGACTTGGTCAACCTACGATCTAGACGGTGGAGAAGGAGGAAGTAGGTCAAATGGAGGCCTTTTGGCAGGGTCTGGATCAGGAACCAGTCTCAAACTTAAGTCTCTTCCTCGCGAGCACACTTCTGGGCTCAGAGTACATTGGTGATAGAGGGGCTCGACCTAGATACTGAATCTCTCAGGCAACTCAATTATGTCCCCATCAGAGTTAGACAGGCTGTAGGTAGACCCACCCCTACTATTTTGAACTGTGTCCCATATGTGTTCTCTAAAATCGTAAGCACAGTCCACTCGGGCCTGCTCATTGGGCGTGAGCTGTGGACAAGAAATCTCAATCAAGAAATCAAACAACAAATGATTAGTTTAACACATATAAGAAAGAATTGGAAAAACAATAAAATACCCATAAAATAACTTTGGGGCCTCAGAGTTCTATTGAAGGTAAAAGAAGGTGTTTCACCACCCTGGAGAGTTGGAAAGAGGGTAAGTGATCAGAGGAGAAAACCTTTGAGCCCACAAAGTGGTGTAATAATAATCATCTATGAACCGATTCACCATATACTTGTAGTGCCACTCTCGCAAGTTTGGGACACCTAGACCAAGGTTGAAGAACACTAATAACACCCCGACTAAGTGACACCACCTAATCGAGGGTAAGTGAATGGGAGAGATGTTGTATGAGCGTAGGACTTCACAAAAGATGGAGTGAATGAGTCGAACTACCCCCTCTCTATGACATCTAAGTAAAATACGGCAAGCCTTGAAGTAAGGTTGAGTAATACTCGTTAAAAGAAAGAATTTGGTAGGAGAGCTCATAGCAAAGCATCTGCTCCTTGATCACATCAGAAATGGCATTTGGGACCTTATTTTACGGGCACGAAGAAGAAGGGGCGGACTCTACCACAACCTACTCTAAGGATTGACTCGAATCAGGGTCATCTAACGGCTCCTTTTGTAGTTCTAAAATAGGGGAAACGAAGTTTGCCTTAGGAAGCTTGGGAGAAGAAGGTGTAAAAGGGGAATTTGGAGAAAGGCCACTCAACTTTTCTGGGAGTTGATAAACACTCGTTTTGTGCATTTTACTGATACGAATCTGCTCACTTTTGACCTTAAATTAGTTCATTACGTGGTGTTCTTATGTTTTATTCGTATACTTCGAAGAATTATTACGTTTGGGTTATTTCTGGTTGTTTATGCAGATTTCATGCACAATTGAGTTGTTTTCAAGATATGATCGAGCACCATGAAGTTAGTTGATGTGTCGTTGCATGAGGAAGGTGAAAAAGTGAGAAGAGATCGACGAAAAGTTTCAAAAATCCAGTCGCGACGTGAACGGCGACCCAAATTACATGTTCGGCAGTCGCCGATCATGCATTAGGGCCGCCAATCACGCAAAATCACATATTTCTCTTCGGCACATGAACGGCGATCTATTTACATGAATGGCGACCGCCGATCATGCTTTTAGATCGTCGTTCATGTAATTTCTGCGGTTATCTACGGCGCATGGACGGAGACCTAACCGCATGAACGGCGACCGCCGTTCATGCCTTTAGGTCGCCGATCGTGAAAAATCTTGGAGTTGCTACGGTACACAGATGGCGACCCGAGCGCACGCTCGGCGGTCGCCATCGACGCAATCTGGGTTGCCGTTCGTGACTTTTTGGGCGAAAATTAACCCCAATCCCATATCTTTTTGGGTTTGAACAAGATATGTATAAATACAGGCTTCCAAGACTCAAAAAGAGGTTCCTTCACATTATTTTTCAAGAGAGAAAACGCTGGAAGAATGCAGGGAAGAGAGAAAACTTGAAGAGCACTCCAGAAATTGAAGATTGAAGATCACGGGTTTTTGATTTTCATGTTCTTCGTTTCTATATGACTTTTTATTTCTCTGTTTTCTTAGAACTTAGCATGATTGGCTAAGTCCTTCGTGGATTCTAGGGTTTTGAAACTTGTGGACATTCATTCAATTGTTTATATGATTTGATTTTCCTGTTCCATTGATGTTTTAATTACTGCTGGGGTTTTCTTAAATTATAAGATATTGGCCATTGATTGTAATTTGAATTGGTAATTTTTGAACCGAGAGGTCTAGGTTATTGATTAAGATGCAGCGGAATTAAATATGATAGGGCAATTATCCGAGAGGAATTTGAACTGTTAAAGGATTTTGAAATCTAAGGATTTATCAAGAGTAAAAGTCATTTTGCGCATCCGAGAGGAGTCACTAGGTCGTTTATTTCCATGTTATGGTTGAGAGTCCGAGAGGGTCACCTGATAACATTTATGAGATTAACTCACATCTTTGGAAATTAAATTG
>JAPKLW010000004.1:1661145-1694309 GCA_026898455.1 Plectranthus barbatus
TACTTGTCATTATTAAATATTCTATTTCAATATTGCTTAGCAATTTATAACCAAAAATCAATTACCGATTTGTCTAGATAGTAGTAAGGTATTTATGTTTTAGTGCTTAGTTATATTTCGATCCTACAATCTTCGAGATCGATAAATTATTACTTGCCCTCTGCAGTGGTCTGTACACTTGCAGTTATAGCGTGTTGAAAAATACGCTATCAGGAGTCCGATCTTGTGCGAGAGGCTATTGAAGAGAGCAGATTAAGTTCTTAGAGCCTCTGAATACCGAAAGAACTAAAGAAAACAAATCACCATTTGTAGAAGATTTACTCCTTGATTTTGGAAAGATTTGTTTCCTTATCTAGTTTGGAAAGGAATCTAATCTAATTAGGAAGATATAGATATATCCTAAATTAGCTTATTTTCCTTTTTTATCTATTCTATTTTTCTTATAAATAGGGGTAGTAGTTTTCATTGTTTAGAGAGAAGAGAATTCAGTTTTTCATAGAGTTCGTAACAGTTGATTACAAGAAATAAAACTCTAAAAATTCCTTCATATTATTCTTCTTATTTCTTCGTGTTTTCCCTTTATTGTTTATGGTTTTTGGATCAAGAGGACCAACAAGTGGTATCTAGAACCAAGGTTGAATGCCAAAAATCATTCTTTGGGAAAACATGGCTTTGGTGGCAACAGATGCGGCGTGGACACAGTAGTCGAGCGATTCATTCATGTACCCACAATTGACACACACGAACTACACCAGTTGGGTGATTTGTGTGCAGGCCATGATGAAACATCAAGGAGTCTAGGATGTAGTCGAACCAGTTGAGGGCGCATAGGTGGACGCCCGACTCGATAAGAAAGGAAGATCGCACCTCTTGCAGGCGCTTCCAGAAGATCTTCTCATGGAGGTTGCTGGAAAGGAGATGGCATAGGAAGTTTTGGATTGTCTTAAGAAGAGATTTATAGGGGCAGATCCATTGAAGAATGCAAGGTTACAATTATTGAAGAGTGAGCTCGATTCAACGTATATGAAGGACAGTCAGTCGCTTGATCAATATGCAGGTCGACTCACTACAATATCTGTGGCGTAATCAAGCTTTGGAGGAACCCTCACTAACTAGACAATAGTAAAGAAGTTTCTCGACACAGTGCCAGAAAGGTTCATCAGTGTGGTGGCCGGCATCGAACAATTATTCAATCTCAAAGAGCTTGCCTTTGAACCAGTTGGACAACTCAAAGGTTTTGAGGAGCGCATGCTGATCACTAAAATTATTTCACTTGCGACTTAGCAGAGCTAATAATATAGCGGCAAATAAAATTATCGAACCCAAAGGAGTGAAGTAACGAAAAAACCCTAAGTTGTAATTCGATCATTTTTGGAATAGTGGTTAGGAAAGTAGAAAACTGGTTTTGGATGATAAAATTCTGATATTAAAATAAAGTAGTAAATTGTGGAAGATTTTAAAGTTTCAACTATGAGAAGTATAGATCCTAGGGTTTTCTACCTATTATGCCATACATGTAATCATGAATCAATTAATTACCAATTTTCATTCTTCTTTGTAGTGGAACATCAGGGAAAATATTATGAAAATCTGTTGAGGACAATTCACAAAGTTGATTAATTAATTTACTCTACCCTTTCGGTCTCGAAAAAATATAATTAACTCCTAAAGGATCTAAAGACTTATTCCTACAGTTGATTCCCTCCTTTCAGATAAGAAAATAATTTGTAATATGAAAACCTTGATACATTGAAATTCATTACCTTTTGAGTCTCTAAATTTCTACTAATATTAATCCTAACTTATGGCCAGTAAATCAAGATTGTAAAAAGTTCTAGTTTCCATAAACTACGAATCAGAAAGGCAATTAATTTAATTCAATCATACACAGACATAATATTTGAATCCCTAGAATCTACTGAGGATTTAGCTATGCAACTATATCATAGGAATTAATATAAAAAGATAAAACCTGAAATAGTCTTGCATAAATAAAAACTTGAATTCTGAATGATCTTGAGTTGTTGCCACAATCTTTGAATGCAAACAAAAAATACTAAAACACTGTTTCTCTAATGAAATCTAAAATCTAACTCTCTAATTTTCGACCAAGATAGGGCTTTTTATAGTAGTCTTGGATGTATCCTGATAGGTTTAGGATTCGAGATACAAATCTATCTTCAGAATAAGGAAAATCCGCCAAAAAGAAGTCGGCATCGACCGACGAGGAAGCACATTGGTCGACGTGGAAATTCAGATTGACCTCTTCGTCGATCTTTGAATTCTAGTCGGCTTTGATCGACACACGTCGGCATCGATCGAGGTCGAGCCTTTCACGCTGATTGCTTGCTGCCTTCGACTTCAATCGATGTTGGTCTGCATCGGTCGAAGTCGAGACTCCTTCCTCGGGGCTTCACTTCTTCCTTAGTCATTTTTCATCCCAAAAACCTGCAAAACACACCATCACGAGCATCTAACGTGCAATAGCCCTGTCATGCATGCAAAATTGACTAAAGTACTAAAAAGACACGAAAATACTAAATAAACACATTGACAAGTTAGTGAAAATACAGACTTATCACATGCAGGGAGGAAAGAAGATCAGATTCTTCTCACTCAGGCGGAGTGGGAAGTAGGACCCAAAAGAGGCAGCCCGGAGTCGTTATCATCTCAGTCAAAAAGGGTTCCCACAGAGGATGGCAACCACATACAAGATGATAAAATCTAATACAGAGGTTGAGAGAAAGGTGGTTGAGGAGCTCCTCGAGATAAAAGTTACGTCTTGTGTTTTGATTGTAACGAGAAAGGACACTACACAACACAATATCGTGTCAATAATGAAGAACGAGAAAATTCACCTCGCCCACACTGATAATATCGAGCCAGTCCACTTATGGTTGTTTCGGAAGAGAAACCACAGTAGCTCGAGAAACCTAATGATATTTTGTTCCTATATAATGTAGCCAATAATCATATGACTTGTGATAAAAGGGAAGTTCTTTGAGCTGGACGAAGGAATTAACAAAATTGTATGTTTTGAAAATGGTGGTCAGTCATGCAAAGTTTTTGTGAAGGTCAATCATGAGCAAGTTGGTTTTCGAACTACCCTATTTGAGAGTGGATCAATAGGCAAATATAGTGTTATGGCAATATTCAAATAGATTGCTTCGAATACCCCGTAGATCGAAGTAGTTGCTGATGGAATAGATCAAAGTAATGGTCTACCTACTCCATGGTCAGAAGGACATGTTGGGAGTAATAATAAACCACTCCAGCCGAATGTAGGCCTCCTCCATCGATAACCCGATCTTGTAGTACATCTAGAAGTGCTTTGGGGTCTCGATGTTTAGACAAAATGAGAGCGGGAAGGCCCGCACCAGTGAGGTCTTCTACGTTTGGGCTATGCTCAATGGCACGCACATTAGTCTCGCTGCCTTTGTAATGGAAAATTGGAAGAGGCAGATGATAGCCACTGATAAGCTCATTATTTCACTCACTTATCTATATTATTTTCTACTATTTTATGTAGTTTTATTGAGTTTATATATATGTTTTATGCATGAGTCTATATTGGGTGGTATTATGCGTGCTTTGGTGTGTTTCTACAAGTTATAGACCAAATTCACTGGAAAACCGTTCCGAAAGCAGTGACGTGCAAGAGTAGCAGTGAAGCATTCTTCCACACGAGGAATTCAGGCTATTGGTGCATGGCAATGGATAGAGCTACGAGATATCTTTCCAACGCAACTGGAATCGGGTCAATCAGAGTTTGGGAGAGGAAGTTATGGCAAAAACCGTGAGACCGTGCAAAAGGGGGCGAGATAGGACCACATCGATCGATGTGGAATCCACATCAATCGATGTGGATGTTTCACGTCAATTGATGTGGAAGCCACGTCGATCGACGCAAATCTGCTGGCGTGGAAATTCGATTAAATTCGGATTATATCATATCATTAGCCCTAGATTTGATAGGATACACATCCACCTCTATAAATAGCCTAGTAAATTCGACTTTTTCGGCAACCCTTTCATATTTTTCAGACCTCTGATCATATTTTCATTTTGAAATTTAGTCTTTAGTGTTTTGAGAGTTGGGAAACACCAAACCCTTTATTTTTATTGTAAGTTCTTTACTTTTAAGAAATTTAATATGTTTTCTTTTGGATTTCTATCTGCGATGAGTGGCTAGAAACCCTAGCGGGTTCTAGGGTTTGATATTATTATGGATGCATGTTAGGATTAATTTATTAGGTTCATGATTCCTGTGTTTATTTTATAATTCTAGATTAATTTAAGGACCGAAAGATGACGATTAATTTAGATGTCTAGCTATTGATAGAAAGACCGAAAGGTGAATATTGATAGTGAGATTAGGAATTCATGATATACTCTATACTGTCCAATGAGATGTATTAGACTATAGGAATTGAACTGATTTGCTTATAAGATTGACTAATTTGGTGTTCTTGAGACCGAATGGAGATAGTCACTAATTAGTAATCTAGGTTATATTTGCCCAACCAAAATATAGCATTATTGCAGTATTCCACCTGTTAAATTAATTGGTTCTTACATGTCATCCATAATAAGAATTCTTCCCTAGAATTTGTGTTCCTTTAAATTTGATTTCAAAACCTCTTAATTTTCAGTATTGTCATCTTTATTTTCCAAATCAAAACCTTGATTTTTTGTTTCCTCAAACAATGAATCTTAGGATCATAGTTAGTACATAGGATAATTTTGTTATACAATTCCTCTGGATTCGATAACCTTAGGGATCTTTATAAATTTATTTGCCACTGTTACTATAATTAATCTGTAGATTTTACAGTGATCAGCCACCCAGGGAGACTTCTGGTGCGGCAGTTGACCCCTATTGCCGCTCATGTGGGGATTCTGGTCCATGTTTTCACCCCGGTGTCTGGCTGCCGGACCTTGGGCATTGGCAAATTGAAGCAGTACAGGTTCATCGTTCTTTACCAGGGAGACACGTATCTACGCCTGTCCAATGGCGATCGGTTCCTTCTTCCAGCACCGGAGCTTACTCACGTCACGGACCACCAGTTTTGTGACAATTAGTTCATGCACACGCAGGCACACATAGACCAAATTATTTCTGCTCGAGGCAGGGCCCCCACATCCTGACTTGTGCACCGACCGGGTATGCAACCCGATCAGTGGGTGTTGTCCCGAAGGAAGGAGGAAGCTAAGTGGGAGGAGCAGTAGCAATGGGCGTCAAGGCAGGTCGCTGAGGAGCAACCTCGAGAGGATATTCCCCCATTTCAGACCGAGCAGCAGTTCAGCACGAGTGGCTGGGACGACGCTTCTACTTCTCACCAGGGAATGGGTTGAGCTGGTACCCCTGGCTGGGGGCAATTCTATCACTTCATGCAGTAGCAAGCAGCTGCTACAACTCAGTGGGGGGACCAGATGCACCTTGTTTACAAGAGCTAGCAGAGGCAGGAGGCCACTCTTCAGAGCGTCGTGACCTGGCAGCTGGAGCATACCACCGTGATTAGGCATCTGACCCAGCGGATGGATGATCTATTCTCAAATATTGATCCAGTGCTCCGATACCACAGGCAGGTGAGGCGCGCTGATCCACCTCTGCGACGGGATTGAGGTGCAGATTCCTTTCCTACGAGCTGACTGTCAAACTTATTCTCTCCTTTGTATTGAATAAGTTTGGGGGGATGATGACTCGTGGGAATGGAATCATTTATCATTTATCTTTATGTATTTTTTTTTCATGTATTGTTATTTCTTTTCTATGTATTTGATCTTTCAGTTGTATTTGTTTTCTAGGTTTAAAATCTGTATAAGTGGTAATTGAGATTTTGTACTATTCCTCCCCTATCTAAGAAACTTTCATTGATGATTGATCCACATTAGAGTTGAGATCATTAGGATTGCATGATGAGTAGCCGATGACAAGAGAATATCGCATGATAAATCACTCTCTGATGCTTGATTTTGCTTGATTAATCTGGTCTGGATTGGTTGACTGTTAGGGAAGAACTAATTAACCCAAGTGAGATTTGTGCCTACTTTCCTTTCATGTGTGATTAAGTTTGCAGTTGGATTCTAGAATTTAACTTAGTTCTCTCTTGAGACTGTATTGATGTGAAACTTGGTGGAAATGATCTTAGGCATCTCTTTTCTTAGCCTTATCGCAAACACAAACCCTGCACATGACCACTTGTAGCCACTTTGAGACTCAAAATTCTTTTCTTGATATAGTAGTGTTCTGGTGAGTCGATTGTGGATTGAGAATTGTGAGAAAATGAATAGGGAGGATACTTGATTAAGAGTAGTGTATATTATTTAAAAATTTTGAATGCTCATGTAATTGAGTTGTCTAGAAAAAAAAAGAGAGAAAGTTTGCCCCAATTTTAACTTTTAGTTTTGTTTATGTTATAAAAGAAAAAAAACGAAAAGACAAAAAAAATGAGAGTGTTGTGGAATAAGTTCACGAGGTGAACTGGTTTATGAAAAGAAACATAGGTAAAGAAAAGAGGAATTGGAAAGAATAAATGTGATGTAGGGAGTTAAGAGATGGGATGTTAGGTGTTGATGTAGAAATTCCACCTTTAATTTGATGTTTTGATGTGTCAAAACTGTATACCAAGGTTTAGTCTCTAGAGTTATTACTTCATTTAATCCTTGTATAGGATAATCGAGTTGTAATAGTTCGGGTAAGGCAAACCGCCAAAAACTGTGGAACAGTTTTTGAGGATGAAACTGTCAGAACAAAGGGTCCAAAGAAAACTAAGAAGACAGTTTAAGAAGCGATATGCGAAGAAAACTGTGAAGACAGTTCAAGAAGCAAGAGGCTGAGAAAACTGAGTAGACAATTTTAAACTATCAAAGAAACAATAGCGAGGAAAATTATGGATACAATTTTTATAGAGAAACTGTCGAGAGGGGCTCATAGTTTCAGACCAGCACAGTTTAACGCCAAAGTAAACACATGAAAAGCAAGGGGCCGAGTAGTCAAAAAGAGCATTGAAGAATCAATGATAAGGAACATAGATACACTAAGTTATGTCTGCAGTAAAACGTTGTTCAAGTTTGACACAACAAGATAAAACTGTCTGTCTCTGCAAAAAGCATGGCAGTGTTCAGAAAGTATGACCATTGATTGGACATCATTCTAATTGTCTCTACCGGCTACTTTCAAGATATCCAACTATAAATAGCAGAAGGACCAGAGAGACAAAAAAAATCAAAACTTACGAACCTTGCCATGACTCTGCCGAATTTAAAGCTCAAAGCATTAAAGCTCTCAAGTGAAAGGCATTAACTCCGTGTGTCATTTATTGAACACGAGGCATTCTTGCTTAAGGAATCTTCTGTGATTCACCGTGTGACTTTAAGTATACGAGGATTAAGTCTTTCGACTTAGTCTTTCTATTTGGAGTTCTTACTTCTCAAGTAAGAACATAGTAGCCTAGTTCTCTATCGAGGAATAGGTTCTTATGGGCTTTCGCAAACCTTCGTGCGTTCTGGGAAGTCCTCAATCTGTTTCTGACGACTGCCAGTTCTGAGAAGACTTCGAGGTGTAACCTGGATTCGAGGAACTGAAGAAGGAGTGAAGATCATCTACCTGGGCGAGTTATCCATTTTACTGCGAATGGTGGTTTTCGTGGTGATTGGCTATAGATCGTGAGGAGTGTATACTTCATCTTCTTAGTGAATTACCAGATTAATTTTTGAAGAGTAGACGTAGGACTTAAGGCTCCGAACCACTATAATATCTTGTCTGAGTCTTGAGACCTTCAACAATTAACTAAAGTGTTGAAGTGTATATCTGAAATTGACTAAGTAAACTGCTAGGCTAAAACCATTTTTATAAAATCTAAACTGGGAAATTGACCCCCCAGTTTTAGAGTGCAACTGCTTGTAAAAACTTTCGCTGCATAATTACTCGTACTTTGATCAAAGACCAACAAGGGAGGTAGTGAAAATCAGAAGTGTGTTAGTCACTCAGCTTAAAACATCCTACCCTCTAGGCAAGCCCCGTTACAACCAAAATAAAGACCTTTTTGATTCACCGAGTTATTTTATTTTTTAAGAAGTGGAGAGATGAGAAATTTGTCAAACTTATGGTTAAAAAAACTGTATTACTTTGAATTGAGTGTAAACACATGTCCTAAGCACTTGAGTAATGAGTGATTGAGAAAAATTCTTCTATCTGTGAGGTTCTTCCTGAAACTGCTGATGATCTTGATTGGATTTTGATTGCATTATCTTCTGGACGAGAGTGTTCTTGGTGATGGGTTTTGTATACTGAAAGCATTTATTATAATGAGTATACAACGGTTTATTTTTCCTATCTGTTAACAATCTTACATGTATGAACAATGGTATCCTCTTGTCTCACCGATAGGGACGATCATACGACATGTTGTATATCGCAGAAGACAGTATGATCACTTGACCTATTGAGACATAAACTTGATCACAGCCGAGACAGCGTATGAGGATACGTCTGTCCGGATGGCTGCGGCATTGTCGGTATAAGTAGTCTGTCTTCGTTACTTGACATGCTGGTACGCAAAGGTGGCGTATTGATGGACCGCAGTGAGATGTAATCGTCTGTCTGACATCAGCGAATACAAGATCTCGTTATATTGATTGAGTCCAAACCCTAACGAAGGTTCAGGGGTTTGCACGGGTTGACTGTTGCTTTGACTTGCCATGGTGGAGAGCCTAAGTAACATGTTCGTATATCCGCATCTTGGGTAACAGCAGTTCGTGTAGTACCGCCTGAGACTGAGTTTAGGTAACCATATCCGAGTAATAGGATGGGAACATTCCCTGAGGAGCTCAATAACATTCATCGTGCCAAAGTCCTGCAGGCTGATTAAGTTCAGGCACGAGTGATAAGGTTTGAGTGGTACTACTCAGGAATTATAAGATATTAATTAATTGTAGTTAGAGCTTGTCAGAGGCTCCGATTAATTAATGGATGTCCGATAACGTTAAATATGGGGATTCTCAATTAATGCAGCCCATTCTCATAACGTGGTAATAAAGGGGTAGGTCTGTATTAATTCTGTGGTGAAAAAGAATTAATATTAATTAATTAATTGTATCCTGGGTTGTGGAAATGGGAATTAATTAATTTATAGGCCCACTTTATTATTTGCATTAGGTCCCAGGACTGGCCCAAATTAAATATGCTGAATTGAGCCCAAAAAGGCCCATTAGGGTTTACAACCCTAGGTCTATAAATAGACAACCCACTCTCATAAGTTATAACACAGTTGAAACACACTAAACCTAGAGAGAGAGAGAGGCGCCGTTTTGGAGAAGAAAGGAGGAGAATTTCGATTCTGGTCCTGCTCAGAATACAGATCTACGGAGTCCTCACCAGTAGTAGATCTGAACAGCATTGGGACACAACCCTGAAGATCTGATCTGGAGAACAGATTTTTTTCTTCTTCTTTTTGATTTTGAATTTATTCTTAGAAATTAGATTTCTAATTTCTACTTTCGCAGATAAATTCGAATTGCGTGGTTGAATTAAAGTGGAAGTTCAAACGCAAAAGATTGGATCAGAGACTACGGAGTTCCGGTAAATATCTCAATCTACAATGCTGGTTATTAAATTCATAGGAGCATGCTAGGGTTTGTGAATTTGTATTATGTGCAATATCCATAAACGATCCGGTTCAGTTTGGTTTTGGTGATTCGGTTCACGGAAAACCCTACAATTGCTATCAGAGCCAGGTTTCTGATTTATGGATCTGTTTTTCATAATTAAATTAAATATGCATGTATGGATTTATTATTTATTGTGGATGGTTATTGTTCCTCGTGGCAACCCGTTAATTCAGCCCCCAGTGGTTTATCCGTGTAGGGCTGAATTGTTTTGTAAAATCACGAGAAAATCCGTGATTAGTGTAGATTTGAAAAAAATTGTAATAGAATAGTTTTTCTGTAGTTTTTCAAATTTAATTTGGACAGGTCGAGGACGAAAAATAAAGACGGAGCTGATGCAGGGCCGACGGAGACGACGGCGGGCGCAGGCGGCACGGCAGGCACGCACGGCCAAGGCGCGAGCAGCGCGCGCGCGGCCTGCTGCTGTCCCGTTGCGGTGGCTCATGTTTTTGGTTGTTTGTGCAATCCTGTGTAAACCCTAGGGTTTGCATTAGGGTTAGGGCAAATCATCAGATCACAATGGCCTAAATCCCAGAAGATTTGGTGTATCCAGATTTGAAGGCCCTTGAAGATTTGGAAGATTTGAAAAAGATTTGGAATTATCCAAATTAATTCAAAATTCAAATTGTAATAGATAGAATTTAATTTTTCTATTTTTGGGACCACGAGGAATTTTTGTTTGCCTTAATTGTCCTCGTATGATATGTGATTTATTTATGTGCGCAATTAAGCATGTGTAGATAATAGGAAAAGCATGATTTGTCGCTTTTATTATTTACAGCTTTTCAAGCATGCTTATGTGATTAATTTCTTTTGTTGGATTATATTTTGGGAATTTTTGGGCTTGTTTAATTACATGCAAAAATTTGGGAAATATAATGACAAAGAAATTATGTGTGCGCATAAAGAAACCTTTTAAAAGAAAAATACTAAGCAGATTTTTTAATTAAAATCAATAGACCTCCACAAAGCGGTCCTAGGCTATAAGAGTATCTCTCGTTCTAGTAAACGTCTACGAGTGTAGCTTGCTAGTTCCTAGAGATGCATGGGTACGGTTGTTGGGATTTCTAGACAAACAATTTAAATCATGTTAATAGTGGGAGGGCTTTGCGTAAACGTCTACGAGTGTAGCTTGCGTAGACCTCTTTCACAAGTATTCTAGGATTGATTTAAATTATAGATAACAAAAGCTTTAAGGGCTGTGCGGTATGGTTACGTGCCATGCTAAACTGTCTCTTTTGGCCGGAGTTAAATTTGTGGTTAATTGCTTAGAAGCATCTTAGAATATAATGCAAGAATTGCATCCCTGTTCTTGAGAGATGGCTTGGTCTAAGGTTTTCACTAATTATTAATTTCTAGTGTCAAAAAGCATCCTGACATGGTAGTGAAATTAACTGGATTGGGGCTTAAAACCTGCAGTTCTGGTTGAGGGTGACATCATAAACGTCTACGAGTGTAGCTTGCGGTGGGAACTCTTGGGCAATTAGTGGAAAACATTTGTATTTGATTTATTAAAAGGTTTTCAATGCATTTGTTTTCGAAGTTCAACATGTATGTTCTTATTTAAGATTTTTTATTGTTTCAGATATGTCTATGTCTAATGTCGATCATATACTTGCTCTCAATCCTCTAACTGGTCCGAACTTCCATGAATGGAGATACTGCATTGAGTATATCCTACTGACTAAACAACACATGTTTGTTCTTACTATGATGCCACTTGCCCCACGTTACCATAAAGTCTCTAGACATGAGAAAGAGTACTATGACAGATGGGTGGCGTCTGAGGATTTTACTTACAAGTTAATCTCAGATAGTCTGTCTAGATAACTCAAGCTCAAGTACATGGGCTATTGTAGCTCTGTTGCGATCTGAATGGACTTAGTGGCCACGTTTGGTGAAGTGGAACGAACTATCAACTGTGATCTCGTAAAAGACCTAGTCTGTAAGAGAATGGTTGATGGCAGTTCGGTGACACTACATGTGATGATGATGGATAACACCATGAGACGATTCACACGTAGAGATGGATATATATTAGATCGGGCTAAGATTGATATAATCCTAAACTCCTTACCACTTTCATTCTATGACTTCAAGATGGATGTAGCTAAGAGAAGTGAGTACTCCTTCAAAGAGTTGATCACTGATCTCATAGCAGGACAGTCCTGCGTACCTTCATGGGAGTATGAGTTATCAGATCTTGAGCACAACTTGGGCACATTGAAAGATGTGGTTCATACTGTGTGCAAGAATATGATTGATCGCAGATCATGTGAAAGGAAGTTAAATGAAATGAAGAGGGTTGGTGTCACTTCAAGTAAGAGCGCATGCGGAAGCAAGGGACAAGGTACGTCATTTGCATTTGTAACGGAAACATGTTTAGAATCGGTTTCTACTCATTCGTGGGTAGTGGATACTGGAGCTACTGATCATGTTTGTTACATTTTGCAGGGGTTCACACCGAGGAGGGTGCTGAAGAATGACGAGGTTACCATCTCGATGGGGAACGCAGCACAAGTAAGTGCAGCTGCTATTAGAGATTTCATATTGTACTTTGATGATTCTATTTTAACTCTGAGAGATGTTTTGTACGTGCTGGATTTTCGGCGAAACCTTATTTCAGTTTCCAAACTTTATGTTGATGGATATTCAGTTATTTTTGATAGTGGTGTTTCTATCATTGGTAATAATGGTGTTATCTGTCGTGGAATGCTGAATAATTCTCTCTATATTGTTAACTGTATTCATAAGTCTTCCGCAAGTATTGCATGTAATTCATCTGTAATTGATAATCCTAGAAAGAGAAAACTTACTTCTTCTGATGAGGATCTTACATATCTCTGGCACTTGAGACTGGGGCGGATTCAAAGACTTGCAGATGATGGTACATTGGACCTAGTCCGGGCTGTACCTTATCAAGTCTGTGAATCCTGCATCGAGAGCAAGATGTCAACTAGGCCCTTCAAGGCTAGTCAGTCTCTAGCAGAGGAAGTGTTGGAATTGATCCATTCTGACTTATGTGGACCGATGTCCACACAGGCTCGTGGAGGGTATGAGTACTTCGTCACTTTCATTGACGACTGCTCAAGGTACGGATACGTTTACTTGCTTCGCTACAAGTCTGAATGCTTTGAGAAATTCAAAGAGTTCAAGGCTGAAGTAGAAAAGAAGGTCGGGAAAACTATCAAGTCGCTGCGATATGACCGCGGTGGCGAATACCTCGACAATGAGTTCCTGCAATATTTGTCAGAAAATGGGATTACAACCCAGTGGACTGCACCGGGTACTCCCCAACAAAACGGTGTAGCTGAAAGAAGAAATAGGACTCTTCTAGAGATGGTAAGATCAATGATGAGTTATGCAAACTTACCAATTTCATTTTGGGGCAACGCATTGGAAACAACTTACGTGCTTAATGTGGTGCCTTCTAAATCAGTTCCTAAGACACCTTCTGAGCTCTTCCTTGGTCGCAAACCTAGTTTGTGCAAGTTTAGAGTACGGGGTTGTCCGGCACACGTACTGTCGAAGGAACCTGATAAGTTAGAAAGCAGGTCAAAAGTGATGTTGTTCATAGGGTATCCCAGGCAAATGAAAGGTGGTTACTTTTACTATCCTGAGAGTCACAGGGTCGTTGTTAGCACCAACACTAGATTCTTGGAGGACGAGTATGTGAGTAATCACAGGTCAAGGAGTGATATTGTTCTTCAAGAAATTGAGAACGAGAATGCAATTCCAAGGGAAGGGGAACGTGTAGATGTGGGTGCACCTGTGAGAGGCACAACACCACAGACACGTTCTTCAGTGCAAGGTGCAGGACCACAAGTCACTGCACCTACTACTGACACGACACAATGCCTCGTCGTAGTGGGAGAGTTATTTTCCAGCCGGAAAGGTACATGTTCGTGGGTGAGTCTTCAGACTTGAGTCTGGAAGACGGACATGAGGACTCTGACCCACTGACTTATGAAGAGGCAGTGCAAGACAAGGATGTTGTGAAATGGCGTGTCGCCGTGGATTCTGAAATTGAATCCATAATTGCTATGGATGTATACCAGAAAACTGATTTGCCGGATGGATTTAGGGCCATAGGGTGCAAATAGGTATACAAAAGAAAGAAAGGGGCGGATGGAAAGATCACGGCTTTTAAGGTCAGGCTGGTGGCAAAGTGTTATAGTCAGAAAGAGGGCATTGACTATGACGAAACCTTTTCACCCGTAGCCATGCTCGAATCCATCCGGATACTCCTTGTCATAGCTGCGCATATGGACCTCGAGATCTGGCAGATGGATGTCAAAACCGCTTTTCTAAATGGTTACCTTGAATAAGGTAGAGACATCTATATGCAGCAACCCGAGGGTTACATAAGCAAGGGCGAAGAACATCTTGTCTGGAAGCTTAGGAAGTCCTTGTATGGACTTAAGCAAGCTTCAAGGTAGTGGAACTTATGTTTTAACGATGTGATTAAATCCTATGGATTTGCACAGTTGGAAAACGAAAGTTGTGTTTACCGACTTTGTGTCAGTGGGAGCGTGGTCTTCCTTGCACTTTACGTTGATGACATACTCCTATTTGGAAAAAACGAGGGAGTGATGTCCGAAATCAAAGTTTGGTAGTCCGAACAGTTCCAAATGAAGGATCTGGGAGAAGCTGGCTACATTCTTGGTATTAAGGTCTTACGAGATCGTAAGAGAAGAATGTTGAGCATATCCCAGGCATCCTATGTGGATACTGTGATAGCCTGGTTCAGCATGCAACTCGTCAAGAAAGGCTTGCTACCTTTCAGACATGGCAGTGTCCTGAGACACAGCGGGAGAAAGACGAGATGAGTCTTGTACCATATTCTTCATCTGTGGGTAGTCTCATGTATGCGATGATGTGTACCAGGCCAGATATCTGTTATGACGTTGGCATGGTAGCAAGATATCAGTCTAACCCTGGACAGGCGCACTGGACTGCTGTAAAGCACATCCTCAAGTATTTGAAAAGAACTAGGAATTTCTGCCTAGTTTATCAAAGTGACAATTTGTGCCCTGTGGGTTATACAGACTCGGATTTCCAAGGGGACCAGGATGAGAAGAAATCGACCTCAGGATATGTGTTTACCCTGGGAGGTGGAGCTATATCTTGGAGGAGCTCAAAGCAGAAATGCATTGCTGACTCCATCATGGAGGCCGAATATGTCGCCGCCTTCGACGCCTCGAAAGAGGGGGTGTGGCTCCGGAACTACCTTTTAGAGTTGGGCGTGATCCCGAGTTTGCCGAGGAGCATCACAATTTATTGTGATAACTCTGGTGCAGTGGCAAACTCAAAGGAACCGCGGTCTCTTAGGGCAAGCAAACACATAGAGAGAAAGTACCATATCATACGAGAAATCGTATCGAGGGGCGATGTGCTGATTAAGAAGATTGACACTACTGACAATCTTGTTGATCCATTAACAAAGAGCTTGCCGCATAAAGTTTACGAAAGACATATTCGTGAGCTGGGTCTGAGGTGGATGCCGACCACTGATAGTGGTTAAAGTGACAACAGACTAGATAGACGGACTGTATACTCTATAATAGCTTAGTTATGCTTTGAGTATAAGTGGGAGATTGATGGGTTTTGTAGACTGAAAGCATTTATAATAATGAGTATACAACGGTTTATTTCTCTTATCTATTAACAATCTTACATGTATGAACAATGGTATCCTCTTGTCTCACCGATAGGGACGATCATACGGCATGTTGTAGATCGCAGAAGACAGTATGATCACTTGACCTAGTGAGACATAAACTTGATCACAACCGAGACAGCGTATGAGGATACGTCTGTCCGGATGGCTGCAGCATTGTCGGGATAAGTAGTCTGTCTTGGTTACTTGACATGCTGGTACGCAGAGGTGGCGTATTGATGGACCGCAGTGAGATGTATTCGTCTGTCTGACATCAGCGAATACAAGATCTCGTTATATTGATTGAGTCCAAACCCTAACGAAGGTTCAGGGGTTTGCACGGGTTGACTATTGCTTTGACTTGCCATGCTGGAGAGCCTAAGTAATGTGCTTGTATATCCGCATCTTGGGTAACAGCAGTTTGTGTAGTACCGCCTGAGACTGTGTTTAGGTAACCATATCCGAGTAATAGGATGGGGACATTCCCTGAGGAGCTCAATAACATTCATCGTGCCAAAGTCCTGCAGGCTGATTAAGTTCAGGCACGAGTGATAAGGTTTGAGTGGTACTACTCAGGAATTATAAGATATTAATTAATTGTAGTTAGAGCTTGTCAGAGGCTCCGATTAATTAATGGATGTCCGGTAACCTTAAATATGGGGATTCTCAATTAATGCAGCCCGTTCTCATAACGTGGTAATAAAGGGGTAGGTCAGTATTAATTCTGTGGTGAAAAAGAATTAATATTAATTAATTAATTGTGTCCTGGGTTGTGGACATGAGAATTAATTAATTTATAGGCCCACTTTATTATTTGCATCAGGTCCCAGGACTGGCCCAAATTAAATATGTTGAATTGAGCCCAAAAAGGCCCATTAGGGTTTACAACCCTAGGTCTATAAATAGATAGCCCTCTCTCATAAGTTGTAACACAGTTGAAACACACTAAACCTAGAGAGAGAGAGAGGCGCCGTTTTTGGAGAAGAAAGGAGGAGAATTTTGATTCTGGTCCTGCTCAGAATACAGATCTACGGAGTCCTCACCAGTAGTAGATGTGAACAGCATTGGGACACAGCCCTGAAGATCTGATCTGGAGAACAAATTTCTTTCTTCTTCTTTTTGATTTCGAATTTATTCTTAGAAATTAGATTTCTAATTTCTACTTCCGCAGATAAATTCGAATTGCATGGTTGAATTAAAGTGGAAGTTCAAACGCAAAAGATCGGATCAGAGACTACGGAGTTACGGTAAATATCTCAATCCACAATACTGGTTATTAAATTCGTATGAGCATGCTAGGGTTTTGTGAATTTGAATTATGTGCAATATCCATAAATCGAGACGGTTCAGTTTAGTTTTGGTGATTCGGTTCACGGAAAAACCCTACACTTGGATTGTGATGAATCTTGTGGGGCATTGCACATCTCTGTTGGCATGATTTTGAACTTCTTTTGGTGATTTGATCGAGGACGATCAATCGTTCGAGTTTGGGGGAGTTGATAAGTGCGTTATTTTGTTCACTTATCAATGGATTTTTAGGTTGTTTCAATGTTTTTATCGTGTGTTTACTTTATCTTCTTAGCATCATATTGGTATTACGTTTCGTGTTTTGGCTGTGGTGAAAAAAGTAGGTTTTGTAGTGTAAATTCGACTAAGTGTGAAAAAGGGATTTTCTGTTGTGACCTCTGTATCGACCGACACCCAGCGTGCTGGTTGACACGAAGGTTGACAGAGATGGTGTCGAGAGTTTGCTTTTCGATCGACGTTGGACATGCATGTCGATGGACACCCGGGGGACAATCGACATGACGTCTGGAAGGCTGGCTTGACAAGGCATTGATTCGATCGACTTTGGGGCTGTGTGTCGATCGACACACTCCCTGTCAGTCGACATACGGGTTATTTATGCAAAATTTCCTTGTTTACTCCTACTTGCTATATTTAATCACTCAAACCTATTATATATATTATTTAATTTTAGAAATTAGAGACTTTTGCCACTTTTGAGACTCAGAGTTAGGGTTTTCCTAGTTCTTCAATTATTTCTACTTTGCCTTGAAGATTTGGATCAAAATTCCTCAAGACTGGATTCAATTCGACAATGTTTTAATTTATGAAGAACATTTATAGGATTTATATTTTCATATGCTTGTTTAATATGAACATGTGTAGGTAATTTCTTAATCAGATTCTAGGGTTTATATGATTATCTTGGATGCATGTCTAGGTTATCATATCGATCAATACTTTAATTAGGTTTATCAATTCTTGTGATTTTTCTAAATCTGAGATAATTGGCCATTTGATTTGGATTTCATAATCAATTTATTTTGAGACTGAAAGGTGAAAATTAATTAATCGATTTAAGAATTGATAATAGAATTTTTATTATTTCTGAAAAGAAGAATTTCATCCATAGGAATAAATCTGATATTTTTTTGGAGTTATTAATTTTTCAAGAGACCGAAAGGATATAGAGAATTAATAATCTACTTTATGTATTGCCAAACCCTGAAATTTTTAATAATATTCTGATGTTCCACCTTAATCTCTATTTTTAATTGATCGATCGATGTCCCTTGCATGTTGTCCAAGATATGAACATGCCTTGTAATCTGAACTTTTCTCTGATTGTTGAAAAACTTGGTTTAATCCTGTTTTAATTTAATTCTTGCAAATTTAATTTTAGTAATAAAAACCCTTTCAAAATTTGATTTACTTGAACAATAAACCAAAAGCTATATTTCAGTATATTAGATATTCGCTTATACAATCTTTAGAACCGATAAATTTAATTTATCACTCAACTATAATATCATTAAAAAGTTAGTGATCATCGTCCCTATGTAATAGAATCAGGAATCATCATATTACGATTAATATGTTTTTTGCTTACTTATTTTATCATTCATTTTACTCATTTTTACTTATTCTCTTTCTTGTTCTTGGCTAATTTCCTTATTGTTGCCGGGGTTTTATATTCGTACGAATTCGAATCTTAAAAGAATCCATATTTATAATTTATTTTTATTTTCATTAACAACACTAATCTACTAATATATTAAAAGAAAATAGTTCTTCGTAACTGTTCCCGTTAAATTCTTTTCTTTTTTATTTTATTATTATATAAAAGATATTTATTAAAGTAAACATGGCTAATGATTTAATTGTATAAGAACATTGATGCATAAGTTACGTCTAATAAGTTGCAGTTCTTAAATTGACCGTTCATATTTAATATATTTAATTTTTCTCACGTGGATAGATTATTTAAGAAGTGGGAACAATTATTTTCAACAATCATTTACATTGATTTGTAATCAACTCATATCTCTTAAAAAAACGCATTTATTTATTCAAAACTTCGATACATTCATCTCTAAGAAACATTTTGGAAGTGTCAATAATTAACAAGATTAAATTGTACAAAGTAAAAATATACATTATTTACTAAAAGTTAAAAATATTATAACTAATACATCTTAAATATTAAATTAAAATAAATTAATATATTTAAGTAATAATATTTTAAAATATTATATTTTCGTGTAACTCATGAATGAAATACTAATAAACAAGATATGCGAAAAAGTAAAATGAAATTAATTACTCCCTCCGTCCCGCTATATTAGGCACGGAGGGAATCGGCACAGGAACCAAGGAGCTATTTTAAGATGATGTTTAAAGTGTAATTAAGCAATAAAAAAACATTAAAAAAACACAAATGGAGGGCTATTTAAATTATAGGGGTATGTCACATCATGTTTAAACAAAAGCCTAATCAAGTTTTGGAGCCAAATTTCTGAAAATTGGGGCTGCAGATTACAAATTTCCCCCCCTAAACACTGCTATAAATACAGCCAATATTTACATCAAAAAGAAATCAAAAATCCAAAGAAACTCTGCAGCCATCAAGCAGCTTCAAAGATGGGGAAAAATGCAGACATAAGTGAGAGTAGAAGGGAAGAAATCCTGCTGTTCCTGCTGCAGAATTCGAAGGCCTCCAAACCAGTAAGAGGTGTTGTCAACCAAGCTGCATCAACCTTCCAAGTCAGCAGAACCACAGTTTCAAGAATCTGGAAAGCTGCACAAGAATCAAAAGAAAGAGGTGAAGGATTGCATTCCATAGGCAAAAGACATTTCAGAATTAGGAAGCTCACACATGAGGTAAACCATGAACAGATTGCTGCAGTAAATTTTCAGAAAAGAGGTTCGATAAGAGCTCTAGCTGATAGCATTAGGGTTTCTAAATCTACTGTGGGAAGATGGGCTAAACAAAACCTGATCAGAGCACACACCAATGCAATAAAACCAAGTTTGACAGCTCCTAACAAACTGGTTAGATTGAGGTATAGTTTAGATGCCATAGCTTATGATCATGTTTCAAAGAAGGTTCATTTCAAGGCAATGGAGAATATCGTGCACATAGATGAAAAATGGTTTTACTTAACCAAAAGCACACACAGATACTACCTCACAGATTCAGAAACAGAGCCATATAGAACATGCAAGAGCAAGAAGTTTATTCCCAAAGTTATGTTCATGTGTGCTGTTAGTAGGCCGGTGTTTTCAGAAGAGGGCAGCATCATTTGGGATGGTAAATTAGGGATATGGCCCTTTGTAGAAGAGGTTGCTGCAAAGAGAAGCAGTAAAAATAGGAATGCAGGCACATTAGAACTGAAACCACTTCAGAGTATCACTAAGGAAGTCATCAAAGCTTGCCTAATCAACAATGTAAGTGTTTCAATTTAAAACAGCCCTAAATGTGTTCCTACTTCATTAAGCTAATGATTGGAGTGTGCATTAACAGGTTATTCCAGCAATTAAAGAGAAATGACCAACATGTTTAAGTAAATGTATTCAAATTCAACAAGATAATGCAAGGCCCCACATCACAAATGGAGATGCAGATTTTCAGATGGCAGCAAATGCAGATGGCTTTAACATTCAATTGGTGCAACAACCTCCTAACTCCCCTGATCTAAATGTGAATGATTTAGGGTTTTTCAGGGCCATTCAAAGCTTGCAGCAGCAGCAAGCTTGTCAAGATGCATGTGAGCTTGTGACTGCAGTGAAGGAAAGTTTCAACAGCCTACAAGCAACAACACTAAACAAGATTTTTCTATCCCTACAAGCTTGTTTCATAGAGATTATGAAGGTGAAGGGCTGCAACAATTACAAAGTGCCACATATAAAAAAAGATGCCTTAATGATGCAAAATGCATTACCTATTAATCTTGAGATCCCTATAGAATTGGTCAAAGAATGCATACAGTTTATGAATGAAGCTGGAGATGACATGGAAGGGATGATTACCAACATAGGATTATCACTATCTCTTTTGTAAAGCAATAGGGTCATGGGTAAAGCATAAGGGACTTTTGTAAAGGGTTTATGTGTTAAGGTAGCATATAGTGACTTTTGTAATGCAGTTGGGGTATTTGTAAAGCACATGGATTGTGTAAAGCTTTTGTGGTTTAATGCACTGATATGAAACAGATTTAAAGCTTATGGCATTTATTCATAACACACAACAATCTAAACAGTAAGAAGAAACCACTTCAAACATGGTTTCACACATTTCACTTAGTAAAGTGTGAACAAAAATGAGTGTGCAATGTTGAAATCATTTCAGGGCTACCCTATATTCCCACAGTAGACAGATCTTAACCAGCAACAGAGCTTAACCGAACCACAGATTCAAAAGCCACATAATCAAGAGCCACAGACTCAAGAGCCACAGAACCAGCAACAGAGATCAAACAAACCAGCAACAGAGCTTAACCAAACCACAGATTCAAAAGCCACATTATCAAGAGCCACAGACTCAAGAGCCACAGAACCAGCAACAGAGCTTAAACAAACCAGCAACAGAGCTTAACCAAACGACATATTCAAGAGCCACATAATCAAGAGCCACATTTTCAACAGCCAGCAAACCAGCAAGAGATGACACACATCAATTCCCATATTCAAGAGCAACATATTGAAGAGAGTAAAAAAGAGAGAATTTACCCAATATTTGGGAAATAGATATCCCAAAATAGCCGAACAACCTCCATCCTCTTTTCAGTTGGAAAAACCAACTCCTGCGCCACCATCGCCAGCCAAGCCTTCTCGTGCTCCAGATCGAAGGAGAGCTCATCGCCCTCGTCACCGCTCAGCGCGACTCCTCCGTTCATCATCGATTCATCGCTGCCCAGCCACCAAGCCATCGAATCTGCGGCGGCAACAAACCCTTGTTCCTCAGAGCCAGCAACAACTGCGGATGAATCGAAAGGGTAGGGCTCGGCGACTGTTAGGGCCGCCTCAGATTTCAGATCGAAGGAGAGAATACCGGAGTCGTCGCCTGCAGAGGCGGCAACAACTCCGGCAGAGTCGCCAGAAAAGGGTTCGTCGCCAGAAAAGGGTTCGTCGCCTGCACGCACAGACGGAGGCGAAGGGGACGAAGATAACATCATCGCGGGTTGAGGGGAAGAAGAAGGTAACATCATCGCGGTGGAAAGATTCGAGAAGGCGGCGGCGATGGTTTAGGGTTCGCGAGGGTGAAACGAACGGCCGATGGAAGGGGAGGCGGCGGATTAGGGTTCGCGAAATTAGGGTTCGCGTGGGTCAAAGGGACGGCCGCGTGAAGGGGAGGCGGCGGATTAGGGTGTGGGAGGCGGCGGGACCGGCCGACGGTAGGGGAGGCGGCGGATTAGGGTTCGCGAGATGGAGATCGCGAGAGGGAGAGTGAGATGGGGAAGGGCAAATGCGGCGGACACAGGGTGTGAATGAGAGGGGTGGGTAGATTAGGGTTAAGGGGTATTCTAGTCAAATTGGAAAAATGTGGGGGTATTTTAGGTTTTTAGGGTTGTCTTAATCTTAATTAAATTGTGTTAACTTTTTGCCATTTTAGGTAATGTGCCTAATAAACGGGACGGACGAAAAAGGAAAGTGTGCCTAATATGGCGGGACGGAGGGAGTATATAGGAGGATTGGATGGATTATTTTGAGTAGATGAATGAGAAAAAGTAAAGGTCACGGGATTGTTTTAATAATCCAACAAGTATGACTGCTCTCTTCCTTTATCCGGACACTTGTACTTTGGTTTAATAAAATAGTGGCTGTCCAAATCCAAACAAACGACTGAAAGGGACACTTACCCATTTTCTGATCACTACCCTACTTATCATATCTATTCACCCTACTCATTTTTCACTCTTATCATTTTATAATTAATTCTGTCCATTGAAAATTTTACAATCTCTACTCATGGTTATTATGAAATTTATTATTCCGAATTATAATTATAATAAAAAAGTAATTATGAAATATTTTATTTAATTAAAAGGCAGAAGTTTTTATTTTAATAAAACTTAAAATCAAATATTTAGAAATTTATTTATATTTTATTCTAATGATGAACTTATAATAATAATTTAAATAATACATATCGATATTATAAATATTAAATAAAAATTTATTGAGTAGAAAATAAAAGTAGATTAATATCTCTCTTTCTCTTTTTAAGAAGAAACCATAGAAGCGGCATTGAAGTGATTGCAAGTCGTGAGAAAAGATAGATAGAAGGTAAGGTTGAAGCAAATGGTTTAGACAAGAAGGGATGGATTATAAGAATATCTATATCTCACGTTTTGTTAAGCATTGTTCCACTAAAGTTTCGTTACCAAATGTGGTTAGGAATATCAATTTAATCAGTAGTTTGCGGGATATCTCAATTAATTTGAGTAAAAAAGCAATATTAGAGTTATAATATTTTTTGCCACGGAAAAAGTTCGAGGTCCTATTGGAGAACCCAAAATTGATGAATTGGTCTATTAATTTTTGGGTAATTCTAAACACAGTCACATTTTATTTCCACACAGTCTTTAACAAAAAAGAAATATATAATATTACAATTTTAATTATCCTTATTTCTTTAGATTAAAATCTTAATTAAAAAAATGATATTCATATATATAACCCTAAACTAAAACCCCATCAAATAATTAGCGTATAACAAAATTACTTAAGATTCATGATATCATCTTCGTCAAATTTGTCTGTGCAGATTCTACTTATGGAGATGTATCATTTCAGCAATTGTATGAGTTTGAAATGCTAAATCATCTCTTTTAAAAGAAGATATTGTGTAGGATCCTATTAAGAAATTGTAGTCCAACTTTTATTTGTGGGAGCATACAACAGTTCCACATATACTGGTCAATGGTCTCCCTTGAAGAAATATTGAGCATGTGAATGGTGTTGAATACTTCAAACAACCTAGTGCCAAATTGGTTTTGAGTATCAAGGCAATACTACAAAATAGGGTTGTTCCCACAGGGTTACCTGTCATTAAATTTAAGCTATGGTGACACATGTCATTATGCTGACACTATTACATCCTATTGTCCAAAAATCTGTCACTATAGAATGAAAACTTATAACAGTAGTAGTATCATGATAATTAATATATTTTGACATATTTATGTGTTGGCAAAATGAATTTAAAATTAAAATCTTTCACTGTGAGTAAAGACATTTTATTACACATAATAATTTTTTGGGTTAAATTATTTTTGCTAATACTACGTTTTGTGAGTAGAAATACTTATATGCATGGATAAAAAAATAATTTAATTATTTTACTAAATAAATTGATATTTTGTATACTAATTATAAATGAGCACCAATAAATAAAATAACAATCATAAAAAGAACATTTATGTTATATATTCAGAAACTAAACTACGCAATGCTCATAAATATATTTAATAATATATCCAACAAAATTTATTAGTTATTCATCAAAAAAGAAAAATATCGAACTCAATCAATATAAATCGAAAGAGTCGCTAACAATTGTTAGACTTTTAACAATAAAGTATTAAAACTACTAATAAACGACGAACAACTTTCTCCATCACTCTTTCTGCCATTTTGCAACTATCTTCATCATTCCTCAATGTAAATTGAAGTCTGTTAAGAAAAACAATAATGCAACATTACATTACTAATTAGTTAACACAAAGACAAGCTTTAACTAATAACAAAATTATTTTCTTGAGGATAACTGGCTCTGATTGGAGGACTGAATGAGGTCAAGCAGTACATGAGTCTGTACAATGGGAATTTAAGTCAAGAGTACTAATACTTATTTTGATTACAAGATCGACCAATCTAAATCTAAAATCTTACATGAAAATCTGCTTTCAGAATATCACCAGACTTCGCTTGATCCTTGAACAGAGCATATATATTTGTACAAAATTATTGTATCGAATCAAAGCCTACTAGAGAATGATAAACCATTTTGATGATTTATGGTGAGCTGCTTCTTACAAAGTTAATGTTAATAGGTTGCTGCTAGAAGCATCATTCCCTACAAATATGGCCATAGACCATATTACATATTAAATAGAGAGACAATTTAGAATTAGATTAAGTGCAGTAAACATAAAAATAAAATTAGAGTCCGATTTCTTCCTACACCTTACCTTATCTAGTTCGGCAGAAGCAATGTCTCATTCCATCAACTAGTAGCCTTGGCGCACCCAATCATATGCCATAGCTGCAAACACATAAGTTTTGATGGAACAGATACTTCAAAAGCACTAACTAAGGAGGATATAGTAGTCAGATTTAGAACCCATCCCAATAGAGAAAAAACACATCTAACATTTCTAGGGCTAATTAGATTTCTTTCCCTCTACATCAGCAACCATCAGTTTTTCAAAATTTTATATAATAAAATCTTCCCCTTAGTTTGCTATCCCAAAAGAAACTCGGGCAATGCTTCAAGCATCTCTATAAATCATTCAGTGAAAGTTTTCTATCACTATAATTATATCTCAATAGACAGGGCATTCACTTGTGCCCCGCGTGTTGGAAAAACAACCCTGCTGGTGTACTAGGAGATTTGGACTGAGTTTCCTCCTTTTGACCAACCTGTGCCAAGATAAATAGCATTGCACATATCAAGAAAAGAGCAAATTAAGAATAAGAAACAGTTCTGTGATAAAGAATTAGGAAGATATCCCCTTTGCTACAACAATGAATCAGTGCATATACACACAATAATGCATACAAGATTACAGTTTGTATTTATACTAGACAAAATCACCAAAAATCCTACCTTCTCGTAGTCCCTGATATTTAGCAAGCCATTCTTCGTTGAGCTCCCAAATACAGAGCATTTGTCAGGTGACCACTGGGATATGCATATATTAGTTATGCTAACAAAAAAAAACCATATCAGCTATTCATGGTGAAAGTAAGAAATGATACAATAAAATATATATATACCTGTACACAAAGCACAACTGCACTATGACCTTCAAATTTTTGGACAGGAGATCCAATTCCATTGGAAGTTAGACTGCGGCGATCAAACATGCAAACCTTATTATCTGCAGTCTTGAAGTATTATTACATTGAACACTACAATCACCCCCGTCCAGTTCATATCACAGAATGAAATTCCATGAAAACAAAAGTGTAATTACCCAAATATGCAGGGGCCTATTTAACTTCAATATCATAGGATAGTAACATGTTGAAAACTTCAAATAACATTTAACCAAAAAGTGAATTTTACTCATTCTTCCATCAACTTTGGAGTCTAACACAAGTTACTGGCAAAGGACATAATGATGATGCAAGAGCGAATGGCGGCATAGGGATACTGCCGAGGAGCGAATAGAGGCATAGGGATAACGGCGAGGGGCGAACGACGACATAGTGATAATGGAGAGTGGCTTCCGTTGAGGGGAAGGATGAAAGGGATAATGGCGAGGGGCTAGCAGTATAGCGATAACGGCGATGGGAGAGGGGAAGGAAGAGACGGAGAGCAGAGTTACACCATTAACTTCTCCCCCAATTTATTTTTATTTTTGAATTCATTTTTTCTATTTTTTTTAATTTCTTTTCCCTGATAATACATTGGTGGATCAAATATGGGAGGGAAATTATTTACACCAAAAACTTAAATAATTTTCATTTTGGAGGGATATTTTTATTGACACTTAATATCTAGTGTCATGTAAAATACTTTTAAAATCCTAATATTGTTTGTTGATTCAAAATAATTATCTATTAAATGTTAATATTACTTTTTCCTGACAAGTGTTATGATATATATAATATTACAACAATTTTTTAGGAGTGTCATTAAAAGCAAAAATTGTAGTAGTGAGGCTAGTGGAAAAGTTAAGTCACCTCTCCCGACAATAAATAGTTTTTTCCCTAGTTCTGCTATTGTAAGAAATGACTCATCAGTGATATATCTTGTAAAGTTGAGACTTGAGATGCTGCCCCATTCTGTTTTATTAGGAGCACTCGATCGCTGCTGGCTTCCCTTTTTGAAAATGACGAATTCGACTTGGATGTGCCTTCACAATGTTTCTCTATTATCCCAAAAGACATTCGCAATGGAAGATTAATATAAATAAATTCTAGTAATTTCTTGTTGATTATTTGGACCAACAATGCCATTGATTGTGGTTGTAGATGATGAGGATAGAGATAACGAAGGCGATCTCATAATGACTGTGTCAAAGTTTACTCCAGAGGCAATGACTTTCTCACGGGGTTTTATTAATTTTGAGGGGGCTTTATTTTTTTTTTTGTGATAAGGGGGATTTATTTTAGCTGTTATGTGTATAAATATTTATTTTTTAATTAAGATTTTTAATTAATTCCCAAGGATATAATTGGAATATTATATTATATTTTTTTAAAGAGGTTGTAAGGAGATAAAACATGGTTATGTTTAGAATCACCCTTAATTTTTTAATAATATATTTTTCATAAGTACATTACAAAAATATACTTTAATATTTTAGATAATTTTTTTTCCTATGTTACAAGTTATAAAGTTGTATATAGTTCAAATAATATTCAATAAATTATTTGACATTGGTCCTAAAATCTGAGATTTACATATGCAACAAAAGAATAATGACGTCTTACTCTTGAAATCTCATTACCGACTGCGTCTAGTCACTTTTGAATAATAAAACTAGTTAAGCGATCAATTTTTTAATTAGTTGATTTGGCAAAATATACACCAACAACTTAGCAAGTTGTTGGGTTTCAAATCAAAAGCAGAAATCTAAGCAAAACAGAAAAAAAAAGCAAAGCAGTACAAAGGCACAAGGATTTTGTAGTGGTTTGAAGCTAAATGTCCTATTTCTACTCTTCAATCACGCAGGATGGAAATTACTAGAACTCGTTACAAGGTGATGTAACAAGAGTTGTCACAGTTGCGGGTATCTCTTCCATCCATTTGGCTGTATGTAGTCTCAGCTAATCCACTAGGAACTCGACCTCTTCAGCTTGATGTGCGAACATGACGCACAACCACCAACTAGAAGGGTTGGATGGTTGGGTTCTTCCTAGAATGTAATTGGTTGGATGGTTGGGTGAAATGCCGCCAGAGTTTCTCAAGGAGTGAGAAACTTTTCTCAGATTCTCACTTAAAAAGTTATAACTTCAAAAGTGGCTCTAGCATGATGCTAAGAGCAAACATGGTGAATTACGAGATCTTTTAGAGCCTTTTTAAGCTTGATGCTTACCATTGTAACTTCTATGGAGATGGGATTACATAATAGTTGTATTGTATTCGGTAACCTTCTCCGTGTGCCTTATTATCCATTTATAGACATGAGCTTTGACAAAATGGAGATTTAGCCATTCGAGACAAATTAAAATTCGACCAACGGGAAGTTCTAATGCAGATTTCTGCGTTGAAGTACCGTACATAACACTGTGGTAGGTAGACTTTTCTACTTTGTGTCAGAATGACTCTTTTTGTTAGGAAGTATTCCTACCTATTTGTTATTTTAATGTGTCAAAATTTGTACAGAAACCACTATGCAGAGGTGTCTCTAGTTTAGCTTAGTTAGCATAAAAAATGTAAAGTCCTATCGAGTTGTAATAGAACTGACAAAGATGATCAAGACAAACTGGGTAGAAATCTAAAAACCAAGTTTGGATCATGCTGTGTAAGGAGAGACCAGCTTCCAGTTAGGAGCTAACGCCTCAGAGAAACTGACCAAAGACACCAGCTAGGATCATCTCTAAAAGACAAAGAGAACAAGTCTGAGGAATCGCAAAAGACTACTCTTTACGAATGGAAGACTAATTAAAGACTGACAAAGCAACAACCAATTTAGATTCCTCGGACTAGAACAATCGTTCTGACATGAAAGTAGAATGTCGACATCCTGTGTCAGAAAAGGACGTAGCAGGTGCAGAACTTTTGAAAAAGCATCCTGCTCCCATAAAAAAATAGAAGCATCAGATTTGAAAATGCTCAAATGTCTCTAAACGGCTATAATTTCGAAACCTCTCCTTCTTCGTCTATAATAGACTAAGTACTTTTATAAGAAAAAAAGAGCGATGAACATAGACGAATTTGAATGAACTCCAACGATCATATATGACTTGCACGATATTAGATGATCTCTAATGAATAGTGTCAATCACTTACAATTTCTAACAAGTTCACACATAGTAAATCGTGTGTCATTTCTTGAACACGAGACTCGCAGCTTTTAAACACGAGTTACTTTATTGATGTTCTTTCTATCCTAGAAAGAACACAAAAATCATTGCAGATCTCCAGCAATGATTCTTACAGGCATTTAGCCAACCAATTAGATAGTTTGGGAGGAACTCTAAAGCTCTAAACTCTGGAGAATGAGGCAGCGTGGTGTGCCCACACTCCAAATTTGCAAAGTCGAAAGGACTTGAGGCCTGGATGCGTGAGTTAGTGGACTGGTTGAGACTGACATCTACTTAGAAATATATCTCAAGACCCATCTATAATGGAGTATACTTTAATCTTGATCTAAATGCTAAAATTCTTTCCAAAATTCCAAAGGAGGGCTGGTTTGTAAAGACAACCAGTTTAAAGGAGAGAGATCTTTCCAAGATCTCTACAAAGAAGCTATTTGCTCAACACCAAACTCACGAGTGGGTCATCCAAATAGTGAACAAGGAGTGGCTAGTTCACTCACCCATCATAACAAAAATGTTGCATACTTCTTAAAGGACACCAAGTGGAGGCCAAGGAAGCCATTCAAAACTGATAAACTAGCCGGTCAGTCAAACTTAACGAAAGAGACACCCTTACATTAACCTCCTACAAGATAGAACGAGAGAGCTATGTGGAAGAGTTTGAAGTTGGCAAAGCTCCTGGAGAAAGCAAAGGCTAAGATGAATGCTCCTCAAATAGAGAACAAGAGGTTTATGAAGAGATCACCTCAATCTTGCTTCGTATGCGGCTCTACAGATCAGGTCAAGTTTGACTATCCACGTGTGAACAAAGAGGAGAGAGAAAGACTCAAAATGATCTTTGAGCGAAGAGCTTCAAGGCCCGTTCCCAAGGCAATGCTGTCTAGAATAAAAGTGCCCAACATTCCCAACAATGATGATGGATACATCATTTCAGACGAAGAGTCGAAGGAAGAAGCCCTGCTAGTATTTCTAGCCACGATCGAAGAAGGAAATGATGTGATACAGAAGTAGAGATGGCCTTAACCGCAACTGGTAACAAGGTAACCAATTCTCTACCAGTTTCAATGCTTTCTGCATGCATAATCTGATGGATTTATATACTGAAAGCATTATGATTGGTATATTATGTACAAGGTCGATTGGTTAATATACTGGGAATCATAAATGTTGTATGTTCATCTCTTGTCTGAATTAACAAACGTGTGTCGCAAACGCAATTATCCTCTTATCTCGTCGATAGGGAGATCATACGGTGTGTAGAAGATCACGGAAGATTGTATGGATCATTTGACCTAGCGAGATATAAATAGTTATCACAGCTGAGACAGTTCCAGGATAAACTGTCGGTGTAGGCTGCAGCATACAGAGTAATAAGCATCTTATATTGGATGGCTTGGTATGCTGGTGTGGGGCACACATTGATAAGGACCTAAGTCGAGATCGATTCTTTTATCTGACATTAAAAGAATCTAGATCTCTATGGCTTGACGAGATCCTAAGCCTAAATGAAGGTACAAAAGTATATGCAGATTGAATATTACTTTGAGCTGCAGTGAAAGGCTCTAGTTGAGCTTGTATATCTGTATCTTGGGTAGTAGCAGTTTGTGTATGACTGTCTGGTACTGGAACTAGGTAACCACATCCAGTATAGGATGGTGATATTCCCTGAACAGCTCAAAAGGTTCGTTATGCTAAGTCCTGCAGGCTGATTAAGTTCAAGCATAAGTGAAAAGGTTTGAGTGGATTGATTCAGGATTATAAGATGTTAATTAATTAAATAGCTTGTTAGAGCTTAAATTAATTAACGAATGTCTGTAACCTTAAATGTGGGGATATACTGAGCCCATGCAACCCGTACCTCAAAACGTGGTAGCAAATAGGTAGGACAGTATTGATTCTCTGGTGGAATGAATCAATATTAATTAATTAATTATATTCTGGGTTGAATATGAGAATTAATTAATTGATAGGCCTTATTTGCTATTTGCATTTTGGTCCCTGGTCTGGCCCATGAAACTCAAGCCCAATAGGAGTCCAATAATTACCTATAAATAGGCCTCAGTTCCTCAGATCTCAACACACCATAAGATCATAAGTTGCACACAGCAAACCAGAATTTGGGAGTTGTGGTGATCGACTAAGATCTGAGAACGTGGAGGAAATTCTGCTTCTCAACCGGGCAAGGGATCTGATAGAGAATCTTCACCGGATTTTCAGATCGAGTTGGGATACAGATCAGAAGATCAAATAGGAGGATTTTTCTTCTTCTCTCTCTCCTTGTTTTTCGAAAATAATAATTTTATTTTCATAGATTTATTTCCTCAATCTATTAGGAAATCAAATCTTTGTGCGTGGAAAAGATCAAAGGGCATCTCCGCGCACGCTTTCTTCAGAGTTCATCGATCCAGGTATTCCGCATAAACCTTCTTATGCATAATAATATAGGAGCATGCTAGGATTGTTCATATGCATAGCAATTTATTTTGATATTCCAATTAACGATCCTTGGCAAACGGACTTCGTGATTCAGTTCACAAATCCCTTCATAATCGAGGACTTTGAATTGTGTTGATCCGATTCAGAAGACTTTTCCCTCGATTTTTTATCAAAAGAATTTTCAAAATTTCATGAACTTAATAATGCATTAGCCGGAGAAAATTCCACGTTGAAAGTGCGAATTTTAGTTCTAACGAATGAGATTGAAAATTCTCGATCTACCAGCGAGGAACTAGCCAAACTCATGGAAGAACATTCAAATCTGTTAAATGATTTTAAATTTCTTAAAATCGAGTTTGATTCTTGAAACAAAAAAATCTTGAACAGGAAACTTGCAACTGTTCATCTGTGAAAAGCTCAAGAGAACTTCAAGAGTTGCTTTTTATACAAGGAGACCCCAAAGATAAAATGTGTCTAGGTATTAACGAAAATGATTTGAGCAGGCAAAAGGAAAATTAGCTTTATAAAGGAAAATACCTATGATCAGTCTACATTGAAGGGAAAAGGGGTAGCAAGAAATTTCCCAGCTTTCGCTGGAAAGGCTAAATGCTAGACTGCCAACAACCTCAAACTGACTAATCTGGAAGGGATCAAGAGACAGGTTCTTTAGGAAAAACTAGTAAAATAGTATATCCCTGAACCGACTCAATCACAAACTGAGAGAATGCCAGTTCAGTGCAAGAAACTGGATAAGCAACATGTTCTTACTGCATGGAAGCTAGTTTCAACAATCAGTTTAACTAAACACCCAACCTCAGTCAGGTGAAAGTCAAACAACCAAACTGGTTACTCCCATGACCAGAGACCTAAATCACATTTAAAAAATGAGAGGAGGAACATATCAAGTAGGGGGAACACTAACTTGAGGCCTGAGCCAAATAAAATTTCTTTTTCAAAGGCTAGGAAGACTAATCCTGATGGTCATAAACCACATGAAATTCCATACATCCAGAACCAGCTTTTCGAGGTCCTATGAGGAATTCCACTTCCAAAATGAATTCACACACGTACACAACTTCTCAAAATGTCATGCATTATATGAGAAAAAAAGATAAAGGTAGCAGGAAATTGCACTGAAAAGCTGCGTGCCATGAGAATAACTCAAGTTTAGATCTCTCTAGGGTGGATTCAACACACAAATACCACAGGACCCGCAAATGTTCAGGGACCAAAAACATGATTTGTTCTTTGCAGGAATAAGTACATGCAGATCAGGTTCAAGGAAAGATGAATGTGTAGATTCTAGATAGTGGTTGCTCTGCGCACATGACCGGAGAATGAAATCTTCTTGCATATCTCATAATGGTCAAAGGACCAACGGTCATGTTTGGTGACAAATTGATATGTGCGTAAAATGACCTATTTTTCGATGTGTGAGCGTGCATGTTTGCGGCCATTTTACTCTCATATCATATGTTTTTGTTGTTCTTTTGTTGTGTTTTTGTGTTTTGAATGTTGTAGGATAGGTTTTGAGCATAAACTAGCATTTTTGGTGGACTTTTGGAGGAAAATCGCACGAGTTCGGAGTTTGGAGGCGTCGACCGGCCGAGCAGAGCAGGACCGGCCGAGCCAAGCTGGACAGAGAGCTCGACCGGCCGAGCCAAGCAGGACCGAGCGAGCCAAGCCAACAGAGAGTTGGATCGGTCGAGCCAAATCCGACCGGCCGAGCCAGAACGTGATTTTCAGCATTTGGCAGTTTTCAGCATTTGGCAGTTTCCAGCTTTGATCGGGCGAGCCATACTTCGACCGGGCGATCCGAGGCCCTGTTTGCTCATTATAAAAGGGGGAATAATGGTTATTTTCATAACTTTTCATAACATTAAATAACCACCTCCTA
>JAPKLW010000004.1:1694319-1705420 GCA_026898455.1 Plectranthus barbatus
TAGATTCATACGATTTTAGTTCCAATCCATGTGCGGTGCTAGGTCGTTGGGCAATAATTGACGAACTATTTGGAGTGGTCTAGGGCTTAATAACGTGATGGTTTGCAAGTCTTAGATCATCAACCGTTAGCTCGCCGTGACAAGGGGTTAACGAGTGTAGGGTTGATTGCTCAATCTCCTAGGAATTAAAATGTGTTTACATCAATGATTAACCTAATTTGATTGCATCTACACTCATCTCAACATCCTATCTTCCTAATTTGAGAATTTGATTGTCTTGGTTTACCGATTTGGAAAAGGATTGATCAATTGATGATTGTTGGTTTAATTCAATGTTTGTCATATATTGTTAGCATAGGTTTAAATTGAATGCCTAGTTGATAGAAATCACTCAACTACTTTATTTTTACCTAGCTATTAGACTTTGCTATAGTATCCCGGTAATCTAGCAGGCGAAGGGAAGGACCTGGATTTGACAAATTTTATTCTTGTGTAGCTAGGGGTTTAATTTTGATTGAACTTTTAGCCGCATCACAAATCTAAAGGTAGAGTCATAGGGAATGGATGCATTGAAAAAACGGATTCATCATGAAAAAATGTATATCTTGTCACTAGCCTGAAGCATGACCTCCTAAGCATTAGCCAACTTAGTGAAAATGGTTATGTTGTTTCCTTTACCGAGTATGAATGTCAAATTTGAGATGTGACTTCAGGAGAAGTCAAGCTCAGAGGCATAAGGAAAGGAGGACTATACATAGTAGATTGATAGAGTGGATAGACAAGCTTATTCTTTGTGGCAACTATCTCAAGTGAAACAAACTTCTTATGGCGCAAAAGGCTGAACCATCTAAATTTTAAGACTATTTGTCATTTGGTTAAGCACGAGCTGACAACAGGTCTACCAAAGGGAATCTTTAAGAAAGAAGGCATCTACAGAGCATTCCAACTAGGAAAACAGACCAAGGCATTGTTCAAGAACAAGCTAGTCAGTACAAGCACATAACAAAGACTAGAGCTGCTGCACATGGATCTCTTCAGACTAGTGACTCCACCCACCGTTGGAGGCAAAATATACTCTCTTGTAGTTGTTGATGACTACTCAAGATACACGTGGGTGAAGCTTCTCAAGACTAAGGACAAAGTAATGCTCATACTCCCTGAGCTGGTGATGTTTGTCTAAAAATGACAGTGGAGTCATAGTGAAGAGGAGCAGATCAGACAATGGAACTGATTTCTGCAATGGACCTCTGATGGATTTCTTCACTGAAGTCAGAATAGGACACGAGAGGTCGTCCCCAAGGAAAGCAAAATGGGCTTGCAGAAAGAAGAAATTGAAAACTCAAGGAGGCCGTGAGGACCATGCTGGCAGAAACCAGTTTCGGTCAGCACTATTGTAGATAAGCTGTGATCACAACCTTTCATAGATAGAATAGAAGCAGTCTCAACAACCGTTTACACAAAACTCCATATGAATCATATCATGGTTGCAAGCCTTCTTTAGCTTATCTTCGTGCTTTTGGTTCACCGTGTTATATTTAGAATAACAGGAAGTCCAAGTTGAATAATTATTCTCCCAAAGATGATGAGGGTATTTTCCTTGGATATGGAGACCCCTCTCACAAGGGATACAGAGTACTCAACAAGTCCACCAAGCTTGTGGAAATAACATGCAATGTTATTTTTTATGAAGCTACTTTAGTGCGCAGGATCATGAAAGAACTGGCTGAAGAACCCATTGCTCCGACTAGATTTGTAGGTGAAGCTTCTTTACAACTAGTTTCCTCCGCTAGTGTAAAAACTGCTGAGAGGGTCGGTGATGCTATTGAACATGCTGAGGCCTTAGATTCCATTTCCCTAAATAACGGCATAAGTCAATGGGGAATCCAACCTGGAGTTTTTCGAGCTAGAAGAGGAAAAACCTTCAGAAAGAGCTCTATAGTTAGAGGAAGTGTGGATCATGAAGGCCTAGCTGGTGAATTAGGAACTGATGGCGCTTGAACAAAAGATCAACGAGCTGATGACATTATTACACTAGTACTTGATGAGTGAGAAGCTGGGGATGCGTAATCCACATGAGAACCAATTCCAGATCAAGAATCAACTTCAGAAAGAAAGATAGTGCCCGAAGACTTCCATGTCACAGACGTGCTAGTTGCTGCAATATCTTGTCAAGAGTCGTTCATCCTAACAATCGAAGTTAGTGAACTTCACAGACCTAAATAGTTGAGACATTTTCCAGAAGATGCCATGCTAGATGATGTTGCAAATGCAGTTCCACAAGACAAGGAAGTGCTCTACTCACTTGCTATATTTCCCAATTAGAGCCGACGAAGATTGGAGAGGTGCTACAATCATCAGACTGGATCAACGCAATGCAAGAAGAGCTATCAGAATTCATCTGCAACAATGTTTAGTGCTTGGTAGATAGACCTACTCATCAACTATTGAGAGGTACCAAGTGGGTCTTCAAGAACAAGCGGGATGATATTGACAACATAGTCTAAAACAAGGCGAGACTTGTTGCTAAGGGATTCACGCAATGCAAAGGCATTTATTATGATGAGACCTTCGCACTAGTAGCCAGGCTAAGAGCAAAAAGACTCTTATTAGCCTATGCAACATATCACAACTTCACAGTCTTTGAAATAGATGTGAAGAGCACCTTTCTCGATAGAGAGCCGAAGGAGGAAGTATATGTTGAACAACCTCCTGACTTCAGACAAGGTACTAAGGTATAAAAACTGAGGAAAATCCTTTATTGGTTAAAGCAAGCTCCACGAGCTTGGTATAAGACCTTATCTCAGTTCTTGCTGAAGAATGGCTTCAGGAAAGAGAAGATCGACAAAACTCTTTTCCTTATCAGGGATGCTGAAGTCATACTCCTTGTTCAGATCTATGAGTATGACATCATCTTTGGATCCAGAAACTCGTATCTTTGCGATAAGTTTGCCCAGCTCATGCAAAACAACTTTGAAATGAGCATGATTGGAAAGATGACATACTTACCAAGAAATTAGTCATCAGAAGGGATCTTCATAAATCAAAGGAAGTATGCAAAGGATCTAATCAACTAGTTTTATCCAGGTAAGACAAAGACGCTCAGAATTCTGATGATCACAAGTGTGAGGATCACTCCAAATGAAAAAGGAGAACAAGTTGATCCTACCAGTTTTAGAGGCATCATAGGATCCTTAATCCATTTGATAGCCATCAGAACATATATCTCTTACGCCGTTGGAGTACACGCAAGATTTTAGACGAATACGAAGAAATTGCAAATGGAGGCTGCCTGAAGAAATTTCAGATGATTTCAGACGATACCTGAAGTGTACTGATTCACTGGGAATCTGGTATCCTAGGTGTGACGAGCTCAACCTTATTGGATACTCAGACTCAGACTCAGACTCAGACTTCGAAGGATGCCAAATTGATCAAAAGAGAACCAATGGTACTTGTTAGTTTTTGGAACACAAACTGATAAGCTGGTTCAACAAAAAACAACACTTGATCGCAACTTCAACCACTGAAACTGAGCATGTAGCTACTGCCAGTTGTTGTGCTCAGATCATATGGATTAAGCAGCTACCGCCAGTTGTTGTAGGGCATAGTCTCAACAATTCCTTGTATCTCTCCCAGGCTTCATAAAAATTCTCATCACCCCTTTGAGCAAATCTAGTGATATCCTTCTTCCGTTGTCTGATAACACTTGGTGGGAAGAAGTTGGCAAGAAAAGCATTCCTCAGTTCTGCCCATGTGCTAATGTTGGTTTTGTCCAAGGCAGTGAACCAAGACTGAGCTTTGTCTCAGAGAGAGAAGGCAAAGAGCCTTAGCCGAATAGCACTTTTGCTGACTCCATTGATCTTGACTGTATTACAGAGCATCAGAAACTTGTCAAGATGAGCGTAGGGATCCTCAGTAGCTCGGCCCCCATATTGGATCTGCTGAACCATTTGCACCAGGCCAGTCTTCAGCTCAAAGTTATTGGCGTTGATGCCAATGCTGAAGTCGGTCTCCTGGAACTTAGGTCTGTACTTTTTTTTAATAGCATCCTCATCTTCATCAGCATCAAACCTCAGATCTTCCACTTCTTCTTCCTCATCATCCCCATCTTCTGGAATATGCCCACCCGGATGTCTCTCTCTTCGAGGGTTCCGGTTGTTCCTTTCGTTCAGTATTCGGATCTGATCCCTCATGGCTTGCATCTCCTGGACCATCTCAGCTTGCTCTTCCGGTGTAAGACCCTCTGGAGGATTTTGATTGTTCAGATTATCCCCTATTTTCTTGGCTTCACTACTCTCTCCTCCTTCTCGGTTTCTTCTGCTGTTATTTCTACGGCAGGTGGCTTCTATCTCAGGATCGAATGGAATTGGTGCTTTCCCACTCCTCCTTGTGTTCATAAACTATCTGGAACAAAGAGAAGAAGGAAAGTGATTAAACAGGAATTAACTTCAAAAGGAAATAAATATTGAATAACAAAAACAAACTAGGTAATAATGACCAAAGGAAACAGACCAAATAGGAAACAATTAACTAGGGAAATAAATATTAGAGGAAATAAAAATAAAGACTTTTTTTTTGTGTCTGTCTCGGCCGGGATGACTTGAACCACGACCGGGATGAGAAACTCGGCACGACCGAAATATAGATCAACTCGGTCGTAACAAAAAAGGAAAAATTTACAAAAATTAAATTGAAAGCAGTAAAAATAGGGCTCAAATCAAAATTCCAATAACAAATTCAATATCAAGATTGATTCTATTCTTTCCCCGGCAACGACGCCAAAATTTGATCGCTAAAAATTATTAACGACTTAGCATAGCTAACAATATAGCGGCAAATATAATTATCGATCCCACAGGGAAAGAAATGACGAATGTCTTGAGTACTGAACTATAGCTTCTCGGAAAATTGTTTGAGGCAATCAAATTTTGAAAAGGTTTTGGTATCATAAAATTCAGAAACAAACAAGAAACAATTATTCAATTAAAGAAAAACTATTATCAGCAGGACAATTTGAAGGGTTGTTAAGATAATTGCAAGAGTTTAGATTCTAGGGATTTTATTACTCTCTTTCCTAACATGCAAAGATAAATTCATCAAATGCCAATTTAATTCCTTGAAAGATGGAAATCAGAAAAATATTGTAAACTTCGTTTTAAGACAATTCACAAAGTAGATTATTGAAATCCTATACCCTCTCGGTCTCAAGAAATAATCAATAACTCCAAAGAACAACAGATGTTTTTCCTATAATCTAATTCTCTCTTTTTAAGACAAGAATAATGAATTATATTGTGAAACTCTTTTCCTGTTAATCAATCATCACCTTTTGAGTCTCAAATTAATTAACTAATAACCTAATTAAGTGGCCAACAAAATTAGATTCGAATCAAAGCACAGAATCCCACAAATCATTCAAGGAAAGGCATTTGAATAAATAAATCTAAAACATGTATTCAAGATAGATTTTAAACCCTAGAATCTGATACAGAAGTTAGTTCAACATATTCATAATAAAGGGGATCATGAAAAGATTAAACCTGAAAATAACAACTTGCATTTAAAACTGAGTCTTGATGGAAGCATTCAACTTCATCAATTGTCTCTAACTCCAAAATAACAATAGATCTCAAATCTCTGCCATGGAAATAATATAAAATTCTCAATACTAACTGTCTAGCCCTAGAATCTCGAAAATCAAGTGTTTATATAGCTGTAGGAATAATTCTAACAAGGTAATACTTCAACAAGGAAAGAAAGGCTAAAAATCTTCACAAAATTCACCTCAGCTGGATTCGCCATGGCCGAGACAAGGTTCATCTCGGCCGAGACGCGCATCGTCGAAATCCTCCAACTCGATCTGACACGTCAGCATCTCGACCTTCCATCTCGGCCGTGGCAAGGGTCACCACGGTCGAGATGGAGCTCCCGCGTCGATCCTCTGAGGTCGAGACAGGCTCATCTCGGGCATGCAAGACGGCCGGAATAGACTCCACCACGGCCGAAACAGAGCCATTCGGCCTGTTTCCAAACTCACTCCAAACTTAGCCATTTTCCTGCGAAATCTCACCATCATAAGACTATATAACACCGAAACACAACCATGCACAAATAAACATGAAAATTACACGACTTGAACACTAAATAAACAAAAACTCATTGATAAGTTAGCGAAATAACGAACTTATCAACTCCCCCAAACTTAAACCATTAATCGTCCTCGATTAGTCTATAGACAGAAAATCAAACCAGCATGCAAGATACGAATTTCTCAATGCCTCACAAGTCTCAAAACTATCAAAGTCGCAGTGATCCACAAGCAATGCACATTCAAGACCGCAATCAGACAATCAAATCATCAAAGGGGAACCTCACTTCGATATTTGTTTTCACTCATCTCTCAAGCGTTTAGGTTGTGCAACAACTCTCAAATTCAAGGCCAATGCGCACTTACCATATGTTTGACAAGTTTCTCATCTCTCCACTGCTAAATAGTGTAATAAATCAAGTAATCAATTAGGTCTTTATTCGGGTTGTAACATGGCTTCCTAAGATAGGTGGGATGTTTTTGGCAAAGTGACTTACTCCAACTCTCACTCAATCATCACACCATATTTGATTATTCAACTCCAACCACTTCATCCTTCCTCTTTTTTTTTCTTTTTTTTTCTCTTTTTTTTCTCTTTTTTATTTTTTTTTCTTTCTCTTCCCTTTTTTTCTCTTTTTCAGATTATCACGAAACTAGTGAACTTAACTAGGCTTAAAGTAGTGCAGTTCTAAGTTCACCTTATTATTTTCACAACTCAACTTCTTTTTCTCAACTTTACAACTCCCAATCATGATTTAAATACCAGCTCAAAGTCCCTTTTACAATTGGTCATACCCCTCTCACTCATTACCCATTCTAAACAAAAGAACAAGTTACATGGCTCAAAAGGGCTACAAGTGGAGATTTTTAAGGTTAGTGTATAGGATCTTGGCTAAGAAAGAACATGCCTAAAATCATTTTACTCTTATTATCACACTTATGCAACCTTGAGAGAGAAACAAGTCAAATTCTAGAAGATTATTGCATACGCACCTTGTCACACATTAAAGAACTATTCAGGCTCAATTCGCACTTGGGTTAAAAATTGTTCCCCCTCAACAATTTTCAAGTCTAATCTTAGTCTACTCATGCACAAAACACGTTTCAACAAGCACTCGTCAAGTAAGAGACTCCTATCATTGGCTATCATCGCAACGCAGATTCTCAACTCAATGTCCACAGAACCAACCAATCATCAATCACGGTTAAAGACTAGGGAGGATTTTTTGAAATCTCAAACATACAAACCACGTAAGTTCCGACTGCCCTATGTTCAAGCGCGTGAGTGTAATGCAAAAACTCAAATAAGACAAACTAACAATTAACTAAACATGCTAAAGCAGTAAAATCTAAACAATTCAATTCCAAGGCAGTGGCAGATCAACAAGACGTATAGTCTAAATAAAAGCAGTAAATGGTAAAACTCAAACAGTAAATGATAGAATAACACAAGTTTTACACTCCCGGCTGTCATCCCCCCAAACTTATTCAACAGCATGAAGAATAAGTTTGAAAATCGGGCACGAGGAGGTAAAATTGTACCTCACTGGCCACCCTGGCCATCCTCATCAGCTGGCATATCCTCAAGCTCCCCCTGGGCTCTGTGGCGGCGGATCCTACGGCGGCGAACATAAACTGACTCGGGTTGATCATCATCGGCAGTAGAAAGCAGCTGTCTCATCTGGTTGTCCAGCAGCCCAAGCTGGAGATAGACATCCTCCCTGAATCTCGCACTCTGGGTGTACTCTAATGCAGCCGCATCTCGAGCTGCTGCGGCGGACACTCTCTCGGCAGCCGGAGATCAGCCTGCTGCTGCATAAACCTGTAAATTATCTCCAGATCCATGTCAGAACCGAAAGTGGAGGCATCCACCGTATAGTGGCCCGAAGATCCTGCAGGACCCCACCGCGGTGGCTCGTCATGCGCTCGGTGCTCCTCGTCATCATGCTCCTCCTCATCGTGCCGAGCTGACTCGGCCCATCTCCTTTCGGCCTCCTCTCTCTCAGCAGCTACTCTCTCCGCTACAGCTTGGTCCCATCTCTCTCTCTCAGCCAGCATGTTGTCAATCTCCTCGTGGGTGAGCGTCCGGTGGTCTGGCTGGACTCCCAGTCTGTGCAGGAGCCTACTCTGTGGTGGCACCTCATTAGCTGCGACGACCAAGGCCATGTGAGCAGGCGTGCTCATGAACCAGTTTGTCTTGAAGTCCAAATCGGTGACATGGGTGAGCGGAGTGTTAAATAGGGGAAAGAGATCTCCGGTGGATAGCTTGAGGTGGAGGGGTGGGTCCTGGATCAACATCGTCTGGGTGATCAAGTGACTGACGTCCAATACACGCCGTCCGTGTGCCAGTCAGAGGTCGTCTGTGGGATATCCATAAGCTAAGGCGATAGGGGTGATCAGACCACCCCACCAGATATCCCCCCGCTTCGTCTTCGCCTGCCTGCTAATATTCTCCATGATGCATCCGGCCAGGCTGACGTGGATACCTGCAAGCATACAATAAAGCACGTGAACCTCCTTCTGTCGGGACTTCCCGCTCTCATGCCTCCCAAAAATGCAGGACCCCATCCATTTGATTATGTAGCAGAAAACAGGGTTGTCCACATGCGAGGACTTCATGTTCCCCGTGTCAAATCTTCCTTGGCCCACGGGGGTAAGAGCGGCGATGTCAGACCACAATTCGGCCACTCTGAAGTCTGGGTGGTCATGGAAGATCCCCCTGGTGGGCACCCCAAGATGGTGTCATACTCTGACCGGGTGAGGCAGTGTGACTGATTCATCAACTGGAAAGACATGGACATCAGCTCCGGTCCTTTCCCCCTGCTCATGTGGACCTGGACAGTAGCCATGAACTCTCGAGTGAGAGTGGAATAGGTAGGCCACATCCTGTTGAGCAAACAGCCCCAACCAATGCGGCGGAAAAGGGCAGAAACATCCTCGTCAATCCCGAGCTGCTGCATAGTCTGGTGGTCAAGGAAGGGAGTCGCCTTGACTGGGTAAGTGAGCAGCTCCTCAAATCTTGTACTATCCGACTCCTCATCAAATGCTGGTACATACTCATTATCCACACCTACAAAGCAAAAGTTGCAATTTTAGCACCAAACCAAATAGGTAGAATACCCCTCAACACAAGTGCCATATCAAATTGGCAAGCAATTATCGTTCATGACACTAAACAAAACCAAAACAGTGCAACAATTTTGAATTAGAATGCCCTTTTCACAAATTAGTCAAATTGGGGAAAGGGAAACACATCACAAGTTTGAGCCCTAGGTTATGAAAATTCACTCATTGAGAGCACAAATGCAGAATATGGCAAGTATATCGACTAAACATGCAATCCATATCGAAGTATTGAATCAAAATGAAACCCTAGTTCATAATTCAATCAAATCCCAAATAAGAGTAAAAACCCTAGTTCTAATCAACTTTAAACTTGAATACTTCCAAAAAGTAATGAAAATGAAAAGGATTGAGTTTAGGAACTTACCAGCCATTTGGAGCGATGGAAATTGCGAGGAAAAACGAGGGAGGAGTTGGGAGTTTTGTGCTTCGTGCGTGCGTGTGTGCGAAAGTGAGGGAAAAAAAAGGGCGAGTTCAGTTTTAAAAACTTCAGACCCCGCACCTCTGTTTTGACCGAGGCAAGGTTTGCCACGGCCGTGGCGCGGGTATACGTCTCGACCGAGGTGAAGTCCCCCTCGGCCAGGACACGGTTTTTTTTATATATATATATATATATGAAGGAAATAAATAAGCAAAAACATATATGAAGGAAATAAATAAGCAAAAACATACCTCGGGTCAAACCTCTATCCCGGTCGTGGCCGTATCTGCCACGGTCGATATGCGGCATTTCACCACGGCTGTGATTCCTCGTTTCTCGGCCGAGACAAAGACTCTTCCCATGAGGTTTTCAAAGCTTCAACAATAAAAACTAAGGCAAAACATCACAGATTCAGCACGACTCAAACCAGATCTAACTAAAAAAAAATCTAAACTAAATCACACAAAAACAATAAAATTATTGGGTTACCTCCCAACAAGTGCTTGATTTAATGTTGCTAGCTCGACTTTACCTCTTTTTATGGCCTATCCAAATAGAAAGTGTCCACAATACAAATTTGTTGTGGGCTGTAGTAGGGGAAAGCACATACCACTGTGTAGGGGCCCCTCCATTTTGACTGCAATTTCCCGAGCATGAAGCGCAGACAAGAATTGAAGAGCAGCACCTTATCATAAGAACTGTACACCTGTAAGCGAATCCCTTGATCATGGAACCTCTTGACCCTATTCTTGTAGATGACATTGTTCTCATAGGCCTCGTCCAGGAAGTCCTCCAACTCGTTCAGAGCCATCACTCGAGTTGCAGCAGCGTGTTTCCAGTCCATGTTGATCTCTTTAAGTGCCTGCCATGCCTTGTGTTCCATCTCAACAGGCAAATGACAAGATTTACCAAAAACTAGTTGATAAGGAGTCATACCTATGGGAGTTTGGTAGGCAGTGCGATAAGCCCACAGTGCATCATCCAAGTAGATAGCCCAGTCCTTCCTCTGCTTGACAGTCTTCTCCAAAATCTGCTTAATTTCCCGGTTGGACAGCTCAGCCAATCCATTCCCTTGAGGGTGGTACGGTGTGGTAACTCTATGCTTTACTCCATACCTAGCAAGAAGGGAAGCAAGCAGTTTGTTAAGAAAATGAGATCCACCATCACTTACCAAAGCTCTCGGAGCTCCAAAACGGGTCATCAACTTCTGCAGGAAGTTGACCACGACTCTCGAATCATTGGTGGTAGTCGGAATGGCCTCCACCCATCTCGAGACATAGTCCACTGCAAGTAAAATATAGGAGAAACCACTAGAGGATGGGAATGGTCCCATAAAATCTATCCCCCAGACATCAAAAATCTCGACCTCTATCACAGGCGTCTGTGGCATTGATAAGCTCGTTATTTTACTCACTTATCTAAATTATTTTTATATTATTTTATGTAGTTTTATTGAGTTTATATATATA
>JAPKLW010000004.1:1720614-1805527 GCA_026898455.1 Plectranthus barbatus
AAAATAAAACATATTCAATTGCATAAAAGTAAAGAACTTACAAAAAATAAAGGGTTTCGTGTTTCCCAAGACTCCAAATTCTTGAAACCAAATTGTAAAGCAAAAATATGATAAAAAGATTGTCAAAAATCGTGTTTAGCAGGCTATCTATAGAGGTGGATGTGTATCCTATCGAATCAAGGGCTAAAGATATGAAAAATCTCATTTTTCCTCGAATTCCCGCGCTAGCAGACACCCTCACGTCGACCGAGTCTGATTCCCGTCGATCGACGGACCTTCTTGAGCTTCGTCGATCGCTTCTGAATGGCGTCAGTCGACGCAGCTTTTTTCGCCCTCCTGCGCGGTCTCACGGTTTTGGCCATAACTTTCTCTTCCGAACTCCGATTGACCCGATTCCAGTTGCGTTGGAAAGCTAACTCAAAGATCTTTCTATCCATGTGCTCCATTAGCTAGGATTCCTACTTTGGAAGAATTCGTGCATGTTTCTTTCAACATCCGCTGCTTTCGGTACGGATTTCCATTGGATTTGGCCTAAAACCTGCAAAAACACCAACACGCGCATAATACCACCTAATATAGACTCATGCACATAATATATATATAAACTCAATAAAATTATATAAAATAGTAGAAAATAATATAGATAAGTGAGTAAAATAATGAGCTTATCAGAACTTGGGTTTGTACTTTTTTTGAATAGCATCCTCATCCTCATCTTCATCAGCATCAAACCTCAAATCTTCCACTTCTTCTTCTTCCTCATCATCCCCATCTTCTGGAATATGCCCACCCAGATGTCTCTCTCTTCGAGGGTTCCGGTTGTTCCTTTCGTTCAGTATTCGGATCTGATCCCTCATGGCTTGCATCTCCCCGACCATCTCAGCTTGCTCTTCCGGTGTAAGACCCTCTGGAGGATTTTGATTGTTCGGATTATCCCCCATTTTCTTGGCTTCACTACTCTCTCCTCCTTCTCGGTTTCTTCTGCTGTTATTTCCACGGCAGGTGCCTTCTATCTCAGGATCGAATGGAATTGGTGTTTTCCCACTCCTCCTTGTGTTCATAAACTATCTGGAACAAAGAGAAGAAGGAAAGTGATTAAACAAGAATTAACTTCAAAAGGAAATAAATATTGAATAACAAAAACAAACTAGGTAATAATGACCAAAGGAAACAGATCAAATAGGAAACAATTAACTAGGGAAATAAATATTAGAGGAAATAAAAATAAAGACTTTTTTTTGTGTCTGTCTCGGCCGGGATGACTTGAACCACGGCCGAGATGAGAAACTCGCCACGGCCGAAATATAGATCAACTCGGTCGAAACAGAAAAGGAAAAATTTACGAAAATTAAATTGAAAGCAGTAAAAATAGGGCTCAAATCAAAATTCCAATAACAAATTCAATATCAAGATTGATTCTATTCTTTCCCCGGCAACAGCGCCAAAATTTGATCCCTAAAAATTATTAACAACTTAGCATAGCAAACAATATAGCGGCAAATATAATTATCGATCCCACAGGGAAAGAAATGACGAATGTCTTGAGTACTGAACTATAGCTTCTCGGAAAATTGTATGAGGCAATCAAATTTTGAAAAGGTTTTGGTATCATAAAATTCAGAAACAAACAGGAAACAATTCTTCAATTAAAGAAAAACTATTATCAGCAGGACAATTTGAAGGGTTGTTCAGATAATTGCAAGAGTTCAGATTCTAAGGATTTTATTAATATCTTTCCTAACATGCAAAGATAAATTCATCAAATGTCAATTTAATTCCTTGAAAGATGGAAATCAGAAAAATATTGTAAACTTCGTTTTAAGAAAATTCACAAAGTAGATTATTGAAATCCTATACCCTCTCGGTCTCAAGAAATAATCAATGACTCCAAAGAACAACATATGTTTTTCCTATAATCTAATTCTCTCTTCTTAAGACAAGAATAATGAATTATATTGTGAAACTCTTTTCCTGTTAATCAATCATCACCTTTTGAGTCTCAAATTAATTAACTAATAACCTAATTAAGTGGCCAACAAAATTAGATTCGAATCAAAGCACAGAATCCCACAAATCATTCAAGGAAAGGCATTTGAATAAATAAATCTAAAACATGTATTCAAGATAGATTTTAAACCCTAGAATTTGATACAGAAGTTAGTTCAACATATTCATAATAAAGGGGATCATGAAAAGATTAAACCTGAAAATAACAACTTGCATTTAAAACTGAGTCTTGATGGAAGCATTCAACTTCATCCATTGTCTCTAACTCCAAAATAACAATAGATCTCAAATCTCTGCCTTGGAAATAATATAAAATTCTCAATACTAACTGTCTAGCCCTAGAATCTCGAAAATCAAGTGTTTATATAGCTGTAGGAATAATTCTAACAAGGTAATACTTCAACAAGGAAAGAAAGGCTAAAAATCTTCACAAAATTCGCCTCAGCTGGATTCGCCACGGTCGAGATAAGGTTCATCTCGGTCGAGACGCGCATCGTCGAAATCCTCCAACTCGATCTGACACGTCAGCATCTCGACCTTCCATCTCGGCCGTGGCAAGGGTCACCACGGTCGAGATGGAGCTCCCGCATCGATCCTCTGAGGTCGAGACAGGCTCATCTCGGGCATGCAGGACGGCCGCGATAAACTCCACCACGGCCGAAACAGAGCCATTCGGCCTGTTTCCAAACTCACTCCAAACTTAGCCATTTTCCTGCGAAATCTCACCATCATAAGATTATATAGCACCGAAACACAACCATGCACAAATAAACATGAAAATTACACGACTTGAACACTAAATGAACAAAAACTCATTGATAAGTTAGCGAAATAACGAACTTATCATCCAAGCTCTTAGTTTTGATATTCTAAGGAACAGTAAAACTGAGTCTAAGCTCTCAGTTTTGATATTCTTCAGAAGAATTAAACTGAACACATTAACTAGTTTAATTAAGCTTTCCAGCTTCTGCCACATTGGCAACCAGATAGAGAGGATACCAGTTTGTCGTGTCAGCAAACTTGGACAAGGTGAGAGATTCAAAGCATTGTAACCATATTTAACACACAACATTAAATTTAACATTAACGCACCACAGAAACATAGAAATAGGGTTATGCCACATCAACACGCGCTCCAATCAATGAGACACAATATTTAATGTAAACAGACGTCTAGCAGAAGACCATAACAAACATTTATTAACTTTGAACCAACGTCTATCCTGGTGAAAGTGTCCCACTTCTTTAATCATATGTCAGAAAACTAATCATCACATATCTGAGATGCCTGATGCTCGATCATTGAACTCTTTAAATGACAGTTTGAAAATGGTACGAGACTGAAAGATGTATCTACGGGTCACATCTTTATATATAGAGGAACAACGCCTGTTCGTGGACATCAACATCCTTCACATCCTCAGAGCAAGCTACCATCTTCTATCTCTCAAAATGGCAAATAGAGTCATTACTATATCCTTCTCCAACAATAGAACTGTTAAGGTCAACAAAAGGAAAGGTATTCCACAGTTTGACGAAACAACCAGCCTCATTTAGGCGAATGTTGAACAACCAACCTGGTTACTCCCATGAACAAAGACCCAAGTCTCATTTTAAAAATGAGACAAGGAATATACCAAGTAGGAGGAACAACTAATTGAGGCCTGAACCAAATAAAATTTATTTTCAAAGGTTAGGAAGGCTAATCATGATGGTCATAAACCACATGATAATTCCACACGTCCAATACTAGTTTTCCGAGGTCCTATGAGGAAATCCACTTCTAAAAGGACTGCACACGCATGCACAATTTCACAAAATGTCATGCATTTTATGAGAAAAAAAGATGAAGGTTGCAGGATAATGCACTGAAAAGCTGGCTGCAATGAGAATATCTCAAGTTTGGATCCCCAAAAGGTGGATTCAACACAGTAATCCCGCAGGACCAGCAGGTGTTTGGGGACCTAAAGCATGAGTTGTGATTTGCAGGAACGATACTTTCATATCAGCTTCAAAGAAAGAAGAACGCATGATTCTAGATAGTATTTGCTCTGCGCACCTGACCGAAGAAAGATATATTCTTAAAAATATTATATGGTCAAAGGACCAAGGCTCATTTTTGGTGACAACTGTAAAGGTAGAGTGATAGGGAAGGGATGCATTGAACAATCATTGTAAAAAAACGTATCTCTTGTCACTACCCTCAAGCATAACCTCCTAAGCATCAGTCAACTTAGTGAAAATGATTATGTTGTTTTCTTTACTGAGTCTGAAAGTTAAATTCGAGATGTGACATCAGGAGAAGTCAAGTTCAGAGGCATAAGGAAAGGAGGATTATACATGGTAGACTGGTAGAGTGGACAGACAAGCTCATGCCAACCAGCTCAAGTGAAACAAACTGGTTGTTTTCATGACTATCAATCATTTTGTTAAGTACGAGCTGGTAACTAGTATTAGAAATCCAAACTTGTAGATTGCTAAGTAAGTTGGTCTTTTGTCTCTGAGTAATGCAGATTTGTAGAAACCACCGTCTTCAAATAAGCTTCTTAAAAGCTTACGACTGGTACATTCTCTGTCTCTTTGGATATTTGGTCTCACTAGTTTCTTGTTCTCTGCTTCAAGAAACTAGTTGCTGATTCTTTGCAGCTGATAACTTGCTAGATTCCGAACACTTCAGCAATATAGTCACCGCTAGCTTCGAGACTTAAACTATGAAATGTCTAGTTTCTATTATAACTTAATTATAGAGAGCTGCAACATAATTCTTAATTCCTAATATAATTAGATTGTCAGTTAACCGTACATTTGAAGACTTGTCAGTTCGATTAATTTTTAACTGATAACTGAATGGTTTGACAAATTTAAACATAAACAAAAAAGAGAGCTCCAACGTAATTCCTAATATAAATAAATTGTTAAAAGATATTTAATCATTAAGTTGAAATTTTGGTAAAGTGAAATCAATATATGTTGCAGATTGGCTTTACTAGGTAAGCCTATGACAATTGTGTTTATCTTAGAAGTACTAAAGGTTTGAATTCAATATTTTTATTATTATATGTTAATGATAGGTTTTTGAGCACTAAGAATATATGTAATATTGAAAAAGTGAATCATGAGTCGAAATAAGTGTTTTTGATATGAAAGATTCGACGATTAGTTCACACAAGGAACAAATCTATATATATATTAAAACAATATCGGATTCTTTATATGGAAAATATAGTTGAATTAAATGTTCATTAATTAATAAGTTAAATATTCCATAATCATACATAATATAATTCAAAATTAAGTTATGGTATTCTTGGAAATAGTTGATATTTAAGATTGGATCTATCAATTATATATTAAATACTTAATTATTTATATGAAATTTATTTAATATTTATTATGATCAACATAAAATTTTATTTATAATATACTTAATATTTTATTATTTTATTGATAAACTTAAATATAAAATTTATTAAAATATTAATATACAACTTGATTTAAATTCACTAATTAGTGAAAAAATCACATAATTTAGGAGAACATATAATAATATAATTGGATTAAATCTTTTCTCAAGTATTATTAATTCAGGCAATAATAATTACGAATTCTTATAAACACAAATACTTGTATGGAATTAATCCTAAAATGTTTTATATATAAATTCAATTTTATTATATTAAAACGAGTCCTAATAAATTTCATTCTTATTTAGCTATAAATAATAAATGTTAAAATAGGAAAAAGAACTATACAAAAAATTAGATTATTAATCCGTTAATTCTTACTAGATTAAGAAGTTTTAGTTAATTAATTTAAGTTATCAACTCAAAATATCAATTAGAATATTAGAATTGATTTGGTCAACAATAATTGAATGCATAATTTATTATTTAAGGAAGCAATATCATAATTATTTTTAAAGGTAATCAAATCAAACACAATCCTTAAATCATGGCAAATATGATCAAACTTTGGACCTTCAATTGTTTTATTCGCACTATAAATATGAGTCCCCTATTTACAATTTCATAAATTTTATATTTTCTCTCAAGTGAAAAATCTAATTATGCTTCTTTGTTTAGTTTAGTTTTTTTTCCCCCTCCTTCCTTTGTACTATTGTAAATCATATTATTTAGATTCAAATTGAGATTCAAATAATGAATCGAGTATTTTGTAAGGAGGAAGACCAAAAACCAAAGGATGCATATTTGCGCAAAGTGTCACATTTGAATGCGAGATGAGTACACCAATTGTAATTTGCATTTTAGTATCCATCATATTTTATTTTATATCGTGCTATGGAGAAGAACTTTTGTTATATAAAATTTCTACATTTTAGCACTTTTATATCGTTTCTTGAGTTTTTATTCAACTTTGTTATACATATGATTAGTTTCGCTCATATGTCAATACATCGATACGGCAGTATGACATTAGTGGTGGGATAAATTTTAATTATCATTATCACCTCTAATGTATTGCCAAATTAAACTAATTTTATAAAAATATAGAGAGTTTTTAGTTGAATTATAATACAATCCATCAAGCTTGAATAAATTAAGTATGTTGAGAGTGTTATGAATGAATTAAAATATTTGAATGCTTAATATCAATTTTCTAATTAAGTATGTTGAGAGTTTTTTGGGAGCTTTATATGATTAGGTAACGTTAAGCATTAAATGGATTATAACATGTTTAGTATTAATTTTATTTATTTAAATATAGATCATTTGAAATAAAATTGAAAATTTTGTGTTATTTAATATTAGATAAAATATTAACTAAAAATATTAAATAAAATCGCAAAATAGTAACAAATATAATAACAATTGATCATACATGATCAATTAGTATAATGATTTTGTTTCTTAAATCAATTAATCATCAAAACTAATAAAAAAATGTAATAAAAGTCTATTAAATGAAATTTTTATTTATTTCCTCATAGAATTTGTGCATGATTATAGAAAGTTCCCACTTGGTTAACAAAGCTAATAAGATTATCAAATTAAAATACTATTTAAAGGAAAAAATATTATAAAATTTTTTATATTAAAAAAATAATTACGAATTATTGTCAACTCAATCAATCAAATTGAGTGTATGATTTGTATTAATTAAGGAAATTAATTTTATCAATTTATAAATATCATTTATATAATTAAGGGAATAAATCATTTGAGTATTAAAAAAATGAGTCAAAAATATTACCATTATTTATTATTAAATAAAATAATTAAAATATTAAAAGAAATCATCAAGTTGAAATGTTCGAGAAGAAATATATAATTTTATGGGAATATATACATTGGACCATATTTTTTAAACAAAACAAATAGTTTGAATAATATTTTTATAATATGAATAGTTTGTAATATATTTTAAAAAATTAATTTATAGTATATTATATTCTTTATTATGCACCGAGGCGGAGGCAATATATGGTTGGAGGGCGGGGAGAAGCTGAAAACTTTGTTTTTTAGTTATAGTTAAAAATAATAAGGCACAACCAACCTTACGAGATGTGGTCGAGCACTCACAATCCTTCGAGTATGTATTCGTCCATGTTCATGCATGCTATAAATAATGAATTATTATATATTATATGTCATTATAGACATATATAGTTAATATATATATATATATTAAAAATCACTATTATTTTGATTTAAATAAAATAAATAAATCTTATTTCAATACAAATAATTAAAGTTCCACGCATCGCGTGAGAAGCAATACTAGTTGAATCAATATGCATGCCTTGAGACAAGAGATGTATGATGGATGAGAGGATTCCCCAAAGATAGCGCAACGCGGAGATTCTGATTTATTAGGGATGCAAGGCTTCCAAATATACCGTCAATGATCCAAGTTATTAGATGAAAAAGAGGCTTTCGATGATAGAGAATCATTCTTGGTCTTCTCATCCTAATAACCCAATTTGACACAATAAAGACCATCTTCGATGAAACACAATCACTGGCGATCATCAAATGAATCTAAGGAAATAGGTATTGTTGAAATAGTTTACGTCACATTGTTTGGGAATAGACTATTTAGGAGCTTGGAATTCCATGATTTCCCATCATTTATCATGAGGTCTCTAACCATTCTGAGTTCCTGCAAAACTAAAGAAATTTGGGAGGTGGTGATAGATGAGGGTAATATGGGATCTATCAATCCTACTAAATAGAAATAGAGTGCCTATTTTGGACTCTCCAAGCTATCCCCTCCCTGGGAATTGACTGCCTTCAATATAAGGCTCGTAATGGGATGCTTTGTCTGTAAACCACACTAACACTTAGAAAAGTGCTTCCTGGGAAATATCGGGCTTTCCAGCTTTCGGCGAGTAGGGGATTTGGGTTTCAAAATGTCCCCATCCTTGTTTAGGAAGAATGATTTTATACAATAGTGAAATTCTCAAAAGCCTAGGCCTCCGATCTTCTTGGTTGTACATGCTCTATCCCAAGAATTCTAATGGATTCTCTTTTCCCCATTCTTCTGCCTCTGCCAAAGGTTAGCAATGATTTGATTAAATATTTGGATAACAGATACTGGGAGAAGGCTACAACTCATGATATTGGAAGGAAGCGCTTCCGCCATCGCCTTGATAAGGATTAGCTTCCCACCTTAAAATATTTTTTTTGTCACAACCAATAGAAACTGAATGCCTCAAATATGTATAATACTTTTCCATAAAAGTTACTCCACATGCCGATCCCAAAGAAATCGATCTTTCTCTTGCAACACAATGACTGAAAGCAAATGCTGACTTTTCCAAGTTGACCTTCTTCCTTGAAGCTTGTGCGTATTGATGATGATCCATTTTACAGTGAGAATATCTCTCTCGTCGGCCTAATAAAAAATAATGCTATCATCCAAAAAGAAAAGATGAGATATTTGAAGGGCATTTGGACACATTTTTGCTCCCTGGGGAAGACCGTTGATCTTTGCTTTCTGAATATAGTCTAATGCCATTGCACATGAAATGAAGAAATGAGGAGACGAAGGGTCTCCTTGGCACAAGCTCTAGGAAGTAAGATTATGTCCCAAGGGGAATGATGATTGAATAAGAAACTATTGAGATGCATCGCATGATAGTATGTACAAATAATTTGCTAAATCACATTTAGATTATAGGCTTTTGACATATCAAGTTGAGGGCGATGTTAGCTTAGTTTTAATTCTTGCAAATATACATTGGATGAAAGAGCTTTGCATACAACAAGGCTTTATCTGTAATCAACTGGCCAAGGACAAAGGCATATAAGACATGGTTAATAATGTTTGGGAGGTTTGTCTTGAGGCTATTGGCAACGCATTTGGTGATGAGTTTAATAATCATATTGCGCGGACTGATGGGCTGTATCATCTGTGAACTGATGTCAGTATGATTAATAGTTTGGGGGAGTGGCCATTGTTGAGGATGTTTAAGATCATAAAAACAAGCTCAAATTTTAAAGAAGGCCAAATTTTAGTGAGAAAAATAGCAGGGATACCATCCGGGTTTTGAGCTTTGTTGAACTGGACTGAGCTGGTCGATCTGAGTGCAATGGCTTTTTTGATTTCCACTTTTGTCCGTCTATCTTCACGAGGAGTGCAGCATCCTCGACTAGTTCCTCAATGATTATTCCAGCACGAACAGCTTCGTGTTTGTTGATATGTGTGATATCCCATTCATGGGCCTTCAACTGAGCAAAAACTTATTTGGTGCTGATTGCTAATAGATCTTTCTCCTTTAGATTGGTTACTTTGACAAACCAATCCTCCTTTGGTAGTCTTGAGAGAATCTTTGATTTTATATCCGGGAGCTCGTACGTTCTTCCCAATTTCTTTAATTCAGCTACAATGTTGTTGAATCTTTTCTCCATGTCCTTGATGGTTTCACCTGGAATCAATAAAAAAGATTCATACTTGTCTACCCATTGTTGTTGCTTGTTTCTCTTCATCTGATTCGTTTCTTTACTTAGACTACCAAGGAAATCCCACATCTCTTTGGCATTCTCGTACTCCAACGCTTCTGCCATAAATGTAGGCGACAATGCACCTAATATTAAATCCATGTCTACGTAATTTAGTTGATCACGCGCTTGTTCTTCTTGATTCCATTCTTCAATTGGCTTGTCTACCATTTCGTCTGGTCCTGCTACGTCTTCTCCAAACCTTATTTTACCTTTTGGATTTTAATTGGTCCTTTCTCGATCACTTGTCTCATCTTATGATGCATGTTCATCAAAGTGATCAACGAGCTCTTTTTCTAGGTTGAGTAGGATTCTGGAGAGAACTTTGCAAGCTTCGCGTTGTGCGCCATTGCTTCAAACCTGAGCTAAACACAGAAACATAGATAAGCAAAAAAAAATCTAGATCTGGTCCTAAGCGACTCAGAAGCAGCCAGTCTATAAATACCAACCGATCTGATACCACTTGTTGGTCCCCGATAAGAGTGTTTTGTATGCAGCGGAAGTATTAAATTAATCTTACACGTAACTTGCTAAGGTATCGACTTAGCAAGTGTTTATCAAATGTGTTTTAGCTCAAATATTCGTTAATTTAAATTACAGTTTATACAACAACACTTGATGTGTTGAGTTTCAAATATATATGCGTGGAATGTAACGAAATAAAGCAGTAAGGACACAAGGATTTTATAGCGGTTCGAACAACTGTACTACGTCCACTCTTCAGTCCTCCGACTGAAAATTAACTAGGAAAATGAGTACAAGGCCAGGCCTGATCTCTAACATTGAGCAGCTCCTCTGTCTGGTCAGCGCGCACCTTCAAGCACCTCGATCTCCAATCTTCAACCGGTGTTGCTCCGTAGAGTGAGGAGAAACCACCCTTCTCCTTGGACATCGACTGCTGGGAGTTTTATAGTTCTTCCCATAACCTATCCTTGTGTTGGCGTTGCCCGTAAGAATCATGTTTGCACGGAAATCATGACTGCTAGATTGTTTCCCGAGTAGAAAGAATCCCAAAGCATGCCTGTTTGCGTTCTTCCTTTTTCAGCAGTAGATAGAGACTCTTCAAGTCTCCTCGTCTATGATTGGCGTAGCATCTATCTGTAGCCGTCTTTGTCAGAACATGTCCTTCGTAGGTCTGAACCCTCCTTTGTGTATGATGATTGTTCCATCCTCAGATTTGTCGGGTTTCCTTGTGATTTATGATCCGTCTAATTCACGACTTTATATCTTTTCTTGATTGTTGATTGTTGATTGTCGTTTGCTGGCTGATGGTGTGCGTCGGGTATCTCAGCAGTTTGAGCTAAGATCTTTGAATTCTGCTGGAATTACTCCTTCAGCATTCTTGTAATGTTCCTCCACATTGCTGGCCCTATCTTCTTTTCGCAATCTTCAGCAATTTGTCAAGTCTGTTGACTTCTTAAGCATCCTTGATTCCTTTTCTTTTCTTATTCTATTACAACTTGAGTATGAATATCTATACAGGACTTTTACAATTGACTCAATATTGAGTTGCTAGAGCTTTGATGAACCAAAACATATCAAACTAAGACTACGAATCAATTACAATCTAAACGGGTTTTTATAATATCTAACAATATTCCTAACATGCTAACACTATGCCTATGATTGATCCTAGCATGCTCCTATTGAATATGCATAAGAAGGTTTATACGGAATAACTGGATTGTAGAAACTGAAGAACGCGATGCACAGAGATTTGATCCTTGATCTTGATTTGATCATTGATCCTCTTTCTTGTGCAACAAGATTTAATCCTATAAGATGAATGAATTAAATCTATAAAATTAATAACAATTAATTTTAAAATTGACGAGAGAGAAGTAGAAAATGATCCTCCAGATCTGATCTTTTGATCTGTATCCCAGCTCTGATCTGAAAATCTAGTGAAGATTCCTTTCGAATTCTATGCCTATCGAGAAGTAAAATTTCCTCCTCCTTCTCAGATCTAGTCGCCTATCATAGCTCCAAATATTGGTCTGCTGCTTTGCAACTTGTGATCTTGTTGTGTATTGTGATCTGAGAATCTGAGGCCTATTTATAGGAAAAATCTGATCTCCGGATGGGCTTAAGCTTTCATGGGCCAGACCAGGGACCATTACGCAAATAGAAAATAAGGCCTATCAATTAATTAATTACCATAATCAACCCTGAATATAATTAATTAATTAATACTGACTCATGTCACTAGAGAATCAATATTGTCCTACCTATTTGCTACCACGTGTTGAGGAATGGGTTGCATAGGCTCGGTATATCCCCACATTCAAGGTTACACACACTCATTAATTAATTTAGGCTCAGACAAGTAATTTAATTAATTAACATATTATAGTCCTAAGACAATCCACTCAACCCTTTTCACTTATGCTTAAACTTAATCAGCCTGCAGGACTTTAGCATAACGAACCTTTTGAGCTGCTCAGAGAATGTCACCATCCTATACTGGACGTGGTTACCAAGTGTTGGGAAATTATTCCTAATATCCTCCTTAGGGGTAATTTGTAAAAGGTTTTGTTGGATCAAACCTTACATAGTTGGTCGATCATTTGCTGAATTCTAGATAGACTAGCATACTCTTTAAAGTCCTGTATAGGAATCATATTGAGTTGTAATAGATTAGTATGCTAAGAAGAACTCCTAGCAGATAAGGAACAGATGCCGTTTGCTAAGAGTAATCGAACAGCAGAATGCTAAGACATTAGCATTCAGCAGCAGCATATAATCTGCTAGAGAAGCAAGCGAATGGAGGATTGCTAGCAAACAGGAGAACGTTTGCTAGACAATACACAACGACAGAATGCTAAGGCATTAGCATTCGGTATCCCTCAGCGACGAGTAAAGAGTCGCAAACAACAGAAGTCAAAGGATCGAAGGCAGTAAAAGACTTCAGCAAATCCTAGCATAACAATGGGCGAGATTCAAAAGCTGAAGACGAACTGCCACACTGACAAAAAGGACACACAAAGGTCGAGACTTTCCCTAAGTAGTTTGGAAAGTACATCTCTATTCGAAAAGTGTTCTATCAAGTCAATCCACTCTTGGACAAAGAAGCCGTTGTGTCTAACGGATATGGAGATTCAAGGTTTGAATCTCCACCTATAAAAGACAGATTCAAGAACCGGATTGACTACTGCTTTTCTCACTTTACACATTCACGAACACTCAAGCTAGAGATTCCCTTGACAAAGTGAACTTACAAAAGTAGTCAGTTGAGAGCCGTGCTAAAGCTTATTAAAAGCTCCCAACAACCAGAAGTGTCGCTCATTGATTTACTGACACTCCATTGAAGATATTCTTGATTGCATTCAAGAATATTTCAATCATTGAGATTCCTTTCTTTTAGAAAAGAATCTAACAGTCGAACACCTGAAAAGGTCAAGACTAGGACGGGCGTTTAGCCACATTCAAGGAAAGTCAGGAAGTGACTATAAAACTTCCATATCAGGCAAGGCAGGAGTTTCGAAGGTGTGCCCTTGGCCCCCAGCCAAACCTTACCGGAGAAGTTCAGACTCACGGAGGATAGCTGTCAAGTAGCCAGGCCGAAAGCTCACTGCCTACTTAACTGGAAAGTCGATTCCTTGTAATCTGTATACTTTTCTAGTGAAATTCTTAGCGATTCGGCTAAGGAGTGGACGTAGATCTATTTGATCGAACCACTATAAATCTTGTGTCTGTTTACTGTTTTATTAAGTTACTGCTTAAGATCGATTTGAAACCTAGCAACAGAGTTGCTAGAGTATATCTGAAAACATACTTAAGTAACAACTTGAGCTAAGAAACATTTGCTAACAACGTAAAGTGTAGGAGAAGTTTATTAATTCCGCTGCATCTCGTATTAAGTTTGAATCACGACGACTCTGGTATTTAGGGACCAACACCAAGTTCTAGTACCAGACATTCATAGACAAATTTCTACCACCCAAGATACAGATATACAAGCTCGACTAGAGCCTTTCACTGCATCTCAAAGTGATACACAATCTGTGTATACTTCTGTACCATCATCTAGGCTTAGGATCTCTTCAAGCCACCAAGATCAGGATTCCTTTAATGTAAAATAATGGAATCGATCTTAACTTAGGTCCTATCAATGTGTACCCCTGCAACAGCATACCAAACAACCAAGATAAGCTGCTTATTACCGCATATGCTGCAGCCTATACTGACAGTCTATCCTGGGATTGTCTCAATTATGACAATAATTTATATTTCCCTAGGTCAGACGATCTACATGATCTTCCGTGATCTAGTACAAACTGTATGATCTCCCTTTTGATGAGATAAGAGAATAAGAGCGTTTGTGAAACATGTTTGTTAATTCAGACAAGAGATGATCATACAACATTCATGATTCTCAGTATATTAACCAATAAACCTTGTACATAATATACAAATCTTAATGCTTTCAGTACATAATTCCATCAGCTTGGGTACATGTTTGTTAATTAAGAGAGGAGATGATAATATATCAATAATGATTATCAGTATATTAACCAAAAACCTTGTTCATAATATACCAATCATAATGCTTTCAGTATATAAATCCATCAGTTTCCTCACTTGTCAATAGGAGAGAGGCTATATGACCAATGAATGGTCTACATGATTAAAAGAGAGGATCCGCTGCAAATCTCCTTTGATTTTCGGCAATGCAAGAATCTCTCCTTTTGCCTCTCTGATAACCCTGGTAGCCCTACTTCCTCCATGTTTTAACATAATAGTCATTGTCAAATGAAGGACATGAGAGGACACAAGAAGAAGAATGGTGGAGGCTGAGAACAGATGGAGCTAAGAAGGTTTATAGATCTGCATAAGCATATTTGTAGATCTTCATTCATCTTTTTCTTTTGAAACTTTTTCTTTTCCATTATATTTGTAATTTTAAAATCTTAATGGAACTGACTCAAGTTTGAAGACAAATGATCTTGTCCCACTCTTCTCATTTTTCTTCTACTAAATTTAGATGGTTCTACTGTAATCAACATGATTTTCCCTATGATTAATCGAGAAACATCTCTCCCGTTCAAGGGGAAGATCATATTAGGATATGTTGTGCAAGATTTTCTTTTCTAGAAAGTTAGTATTGTGTTAGATCTGATTTTGTAAACTCAAGAACTTGCAATCTTTTTGCCACTTGAGGGTGGTTTTAACAACATAAAAAATGGAATTGTTGTAATAATTCCTTTCTTATTGTATATTTTGATGTGTTAAACACACCTCCAGTTAATGAATCTCTAGCTTAGATTAGTTCACATTTGTAATGTCATGTATTATGATTTATGGAATTATAAGAAACTGATTGAACATCATTTGAGAGTTTGTTGGCTTTAATGTCTTCAACAGCAAAGGTCATCACTAGCTGGTGTTCACCAGCAAGGAGCTTACCAGCAAAGTGTCACCAGCAATGGCGAATTCCAAACTAGCAACATAGATATAAAGCAAGCCAAAGACAAACAAACATTTTACCAAGCAAGTCTTTAAAAGAGAAGATCTTAAAGTTTGTGATCTTTAAAGCTTGTTTGTTTAAGAAATTAACCAGCAGACATTCCTTGGATTGGCACAGAGCAGTTCTGACAAAGGCTGCAAAGTCCACCTACTCTAACAGCAAGGACGCTACATTTCAGGATAAGAGAGATATTCAATTGGATGGATTCTGAGTGTCTCTAAAAGGCTCCAAGATTCAAACCTCTCATGTCTACCTATAAATAAAAGAAGCATTCAAGTGGATAAAAAAATAAGATTTCTCTGAAAGCGCCGATATTCTGTTAATCTTCATAATTAAAGGTTTCTGCATTTTTAGGTTGTTCTATTAGCTCTCTTTGTGCCATGTTTGGGCACAATGCTCTTTGCATCCAACAAGAGCTATTTAATTTAGTTGTCTTACAATCTAAAAAAATATCTTGGAGTTACCACATCTCCGGTGGTAACTATTATGGTGTATACCAACAACAAGCAAGTTCCCGGGAACACCTTAAAGTCCCAACGACGAGTTGGAGGCTGAGTGCTGTGCCCAAACTCTAGATCTGAAGAAGTAAAGGTGATCAAAGTCCTAGGCCATAGCGCTGGTGGACTGGCAGATGCGACATCTACCGGCTAGCAAGAGATGATGCTACCCCATGTAACATGAAACTTAGTGATTTCCAAATTGTGAGTCTGAAGAGAAGACGTAGTTATCTTCCGCTGCATATTAAGGATTCTGAATCGGGACCAATAGGAAGTGACTTAGAGGTACAAAGAAAGAGAAATAGAGGTGAAAACAAAAATGAACAGTGGAAGAAGAAGAAATATGAGGAGCAATAAAGTGGAACGAAGGAAGAAAAAGAAATTGGCGGAACAATAGGTCAATCATTGATTTTAATTTTCACATTTGACTATTAAAATTGACTTATTGACTCTTTATAACATTCATCATTTTACTTTTTGTTTAGGGGGAAGATCTATATTTGGAATGATTGTGTTTAAGGAAACTTGTAATCCCTTATGCCAATCTGTTTGAAGTTGATTTTGACAATATAAAAAGAGGGAAAAATTATTGGGAATTGTAGCAAATCTCTATTTTCCTTTATATTGATTAGTTTTGACGTGTCAAATCAACTTTACCATGACTTATTAAACTTGTAAAGTCATGTATAGAATCATTGAGTTATAATAGGACCTTATATTCATCTATTGAAACAAGCATCAATTTATTAGAATAGGATTCGACGGAATGCTCGAAGAAACTGGAAATCAATTAAATTGAAAGATGATATGGAGTAAAGTCAGCTTTGACATTACAAGCGACTGACAAGAGACAAAAGGAACTATATGTGAAGAAAGTTAAAGACAAGTTCAAAGAAGTCTATGGAATAAAAAAAATTGAATTCCTAAGACATTTGAAAAAGAGCCATTATGAGGAATAAGGACAAAAGTAGACTTGCTCCGCATACCAGCTCTACCATCTGTAGTGGCATGACAGAGCAAACTTTTCAAATAAAGGCATGGCTACCAATCAGTTCGACAATGACTCTTCCACTTCTCTCTGAATATAAATAGCCTCAGAAATCTTTGAAAAGAAGTTTATGAAATTAAAAACGATCTATGAACAACAACATACGAGCTTCCAAGCAAGAATTCTCTCCATTACTTTCAAAGCTCAATCAGTTTTCCGAGTTGCAACACACAAGACTCTTAGTACTCCTTGCTAGAGTTATCTTCCGGGGTTCACTTTTTGTTAGAGGTGAATCCGAGATTGGTTTCTAAAAACTTTTTAGAAACGGACACTCATGACAACCAACTACTACATTCTATGAAGAATAACTCATATAACATCTCAGCGAGAAAGGCCTAGCGATGCGTTCATGGTAAAGTCGATCAACCTCACGAGAGCAGACACAAGTGGATTTGCTTGGTGCGCGTACAATCGTTGAACGTAGGAGCTTCTTGCGATTGCTATAGTTAAGTAACATCACTTGTATATTTGTGTTAGTTATTCTGATCCATCTAGTGGTCGAAGAGTGGACGTAGGATTATCTAATATTCGAACCACTATAGATATCTTGTGCCTATTACTAATTTTCGTTTCTATTCTTTGTTTTGTTCGCTGATTTTGAAACACAATAACTCACAAGTTGTTGGAGTATATTTCGATATTAACTAAGTAATATTAATGAACTAAAATGCTTTCAGAGTATAGACTGACTTGATAAAGAGTCAGATGGGACCATAACACATTAAAACTCGTCTGGTACGCACTTATAATTAAGTTAACATTTTGGGACCGATCATTTGGCATTACTAAATTAAAAATTTTATGATTTATAATTTTAAATCAAGATTTTAATGTTTTTTCATTCAGTTTTAAAAACTTTCTATGATTTTAACTTTTCTAATTTTAATATTTTTAATTATAACAATTTTCACGATTTTAACTTTTTGTTGGGCCCCGATCAGAGTGACTTATATGCAACGGAAGTATTAATACGATCTTGCACTTATCTTACTAAGGTCACAACTTAGCAAATGTTTATCAAATGTGTTATGAGCTCAATTCTTCGTTAATCCAAATTGCAGGTTATTCTACAACACTTGATGTGTTGAGTTTCTAATATATGTGTGCACATAATATAATGAAATAAGACAATAAAGACACAAGGATTTTATAGTGGTTCGAACAACTATTCTACGTCCACTCTTCAGTCCTCCGACTGAAAATTTCACTAAAAAGACTGAGTACAAGGTCAGGCCAGAATATTGAGCAGCTCCTCCGTCTGGTCAGCGTGCACCTTCATGCACATCGGTCTTCAATCCTTCAATCAGTGTCGCTCCGTAGAGTGAGGAAAATCCTCCCTTCTCCTTGGATGTCGACTTCTGGGAGTTTTATAGTTTTTCCCGGAACCTATCCTTGTGTTGGCAATGCCCGTAAGAATCATGCTTGCACAACAATCGTGACTGCTATATTCTTTCCAGAGTAGAAAGAATCCCAAAATAACCTTGGAAGCTTAACTTCGTAGGTCTCGAGCTTTAGAGATGAAAGCTTATGGAAAGCTTCAGTCAAGAACTTAGCTCGGATGAGTTTGCATAATGTAAAGAGTGTTTTTGATCTCTTTCTGTTATCTTTGTGAGTAGAAATTCGCGAACCCTTATATCTGGTTCGGATTGGATCTGCAATATCTCCTAGAGTTGCTTCAGTGGAATGGTCTCTGAGCAGCCATTTTGGTCTTTGCTTCTACTTGAACGACTTGACTGCTGGATGTTCCGATGGGTTCTTTTGAGACTGGTACATCAACAAGTTGTAGGTCTTCCAAGTTGTCTGTTACACTTGTTGCAGTGTCTTCTGCTAAATTTTCGTCTTTCGTCAAATCGTCTGCTGGATTTGTGTTTGCTGATGTAGCATTCTTATCTTCAGTATTCTCTTCCTGGTTAACTTCAGCAGAATTGTCTTTAGTAGTTCTCTCTCTATTCTGGGATCTGATAAGCTCATATTTCTAATCACTTATCTATATTTTTCTCCATTGTTTCAAGTGTTTTACATTATGTTTTTACTTATTTTTGTGCATGAGTCTACTTTAGAGGGTGTTATGCCTTTGATGGGTGAATTTTGCAGGTTTTAGGCCAAATTCATTGAAAACCCGTACCGAAAGCAGATGATGTTCAAAGGAACAGTCACGACTTCTTCCACAGATGGAATCTGAGCTAATGAAGCACATGGATGGAACGATCTTTGAATTAGCTTTCCAACGCAACTGGAATCGGGTCAATCGGAGTTCGGGAGAGGAAGTTATGGCTAAAACCGTGAGACTGCGCAGGCAGATGCATCCGTGTCGAGAGACAGGATTTCTGTCGACCGACAGGATTCCTGTCGATCGAAATTCCCTCTGTCGAGCGACACAGAAGCCCGAAAAAGCTATTTTGGGCCTGTTTTGGCAGTTTTTGCTATTTTGACTCAATACTCAAATTAGGTCTTTTTCCCCCTCTATAAATTAGAACTTTCAGGCACGAAAATCATACATCTTTTATGCATTATTTTACATTGAACTTTGGAGTTTTTCAAGACATTCAAGGTTCCTCTTTATTTGTAAGTTCTTTAATAATATGTTTGCTTTAATTCTAGTCATGTTTTGTGGCTAGAATCCTAAACAGGTTCTAGGGTTATGATTTCTTTTCTGATGCATGTTTAATTGATATCAACTCATATAGCATGGATTAATTCTCTGATTTAATTTAATAATCTAGATTAAAAGAAGGACCGAGAGGTGAATTGAGATCTAGGTTTATAGTTAATAATTGATGGATCGAGAGATGAAAATTGTTAACAGGAAGAGAGAATTAATTGTGTTTGTTTTCTGTCTCAAAAGGAAGAAACTTGCATAGGAATTAATTAGATAATTATTGAGATTAATTTATTTGGTGTTCTTGAGACCGAGAGGAGATAGTCACTAATTAATAATCTAGGATTTAATTGCCTGACCAAGGAATTTAATCCATCAAAATCTATGTTTTCCCCAATGCTGAGTTGATTGATATTGCATGTTGAAGATTAGATTATCTGCCCTAGGATCTGTGCTTTCCTTTAATTGTTTTCAAAACCCTTTATTTTATCGCATTGTCATCTTTAAATTACAAAACAAAACCCCTTTTCAAAATCCTCAAACATCTATGGTCTTTGAATTATGACTAGTACTTTGGATTTCTCGTTGCACAGTCCCTGTGGGTTCGACCACCTTTGGGTGTAATTACAAATTTATTTGCTTAACCGCTTTACTGCAGTTATCAGGATCCTTCAGTTGTATCTTCATTTTGTTGAATGACTTCATCTATTTGAGTTCCTTTTTGACATGTAAGCTCTTTGAGAGAATTTATGGTGGCCTCAGCATTACCAGCTGCATCACAAGCCCTCTTGATTGTCGGATGATCAGTTAAGGTCTTCAGTAGAGACGATGATTCACTCATTAACCTAGTCGGATCAATCGGTTCAGCTTCTAAAATATTCGACCCCGAAGGTCCATTGATATTATTGGTTCTGTGAGTCTAATCTCATTGACTTCTCATGGTCCTGCGCACAAAAATAGCTTCATAAAAAGTAACATTGCATGTTATTTCCACAAGTTAAGTTGTCTTGTTAAGTAATCTATATCCTTTGTGAGATGGATGTCCATATCCTAGGATCACTCCTTCGTCGGCTTTGGGAGATAAAGTCCTTAACTTTGACTTCCCATTGTTATGGATATAACATGGTGAACCAAAAACACGAAGATGATCTAAACAAGGCTTAAGACCATGATATATTTCATAGGGAGTCTTGTTAAAGTGAAGATTCAATTCGCTTCGGTTCTGCGTGTAGCAAGCATTCATAGTAGCTTCTCCTCAATATCTTTGGCTCAGATCTGTATCCACTAGCATTGTTCGTAAAATGTTATTCTTGGCAATATAATTGATAGTCTTAAAGTTTAGATGCGTTAGCCTTTTGTGCCATATCCAGTTTGTCTTTTCCTTGCTGAATGCTATGAAGCATGATGTTTGTTGACCACTTTCCCAATTAGCGATGTAGAGTCCTCCTTTCCTGATTCCTCTAAGCTTTACTTCTCCAGTGGTCCTATCAGCAACTTCACAATCTGTATCAAATAAAGAAATAATTTTTCCATTGTCACTTAGCTGGTTGATGCTCAGTAAGTTGTGATTGAGACAATCGACGAGGGCAAAGTTGATTATTCGCATTTCACTGCTCGATGCACCCTCTTCTGATTACTCTAGCCTTTGAATTGTCACCAAATGAGACTGAAGCTCCTCTGATCTTGTGAAGTTCTGTGAAGATCTCTTCATCTCCTGTCATGTGACCTGAGCATCCACTATCTAGGATCTGTTCTTTGAGCTTCCTTGAGGTTTTTCTTCCTGAACCCTGTTCCTACAAAACAAAGAAGTTAAATTTTTGGTACCCAATCAATTACGGGTCCTGCAGGATTAGTTCTCTGGATTATTCTTTGGGAATCCAGACTTTCGTGATTTTGACATTTTGTTTGTCATCACGTTTCACTACCCTTTTGTTCCTATTGGTATAATATATGAAATCAGTATAAGAATGTGTAGTGGTGTTTTGAGCCATCACTGTCTTTTGAAAATGGTTTGGTTTAGACTCTGGCCTCAAGTAGGTGTCCCTTCTAACTTGGAATGTCTGTTGGCTTCGTTGCAACCTTAGTATATTGCTTAGCCTTGCTAGGATTTGTATGAACCTTCCTAGCAGATGGAATAGTCTGCTGGGTTACATACCCTGAATTTGCTGGCCTCTTCTCAGCAGATAAATTATTTAATCTTTGTTGAGCAGTCAGCTGAGGGATGCTAGTCTGCCAGCATTTATGCTGAGAAATTGACTTAGGGTTTTCCCACTTGTCTTTCCTAGCAATTAGCTAAATCTTGAAGTTGTTGGGACAAAAACAATTTTCTTTGTCTTACTTGATTCAGCATCATATGACTTTTCTTCATCAAAACCTATTACAGCAAAGTTCTTCGAACTTCTTTGGATACTTGGAATATCATTCAAGTCTCTCGTGCTTTTTGAAAATTTGCAATGACACGTATTTTTCACGGAGCTATTGCTTTTCAAAACTTCATTCTCGTGTTTTAAAATGCTAAGTTTTTCATTCAAGGAGAAGAATTTTGTTTTCAACTTTGAAAGTTCCTCGTCTGCTGACCTAGATTTCTCAATCTCATTGGTCAAAATAGAAAGCTGAGATTCCAGAGAGGATTTTTCTTTTACTAAAACATCCTTTAATGCATAGATTTTTGAGAACTCTTTTAGCAAATATTCTATAGTTATCTCATCTAATTCTGAGCAATATGAATCAACAGTGTCATCCATATTATCAGAAGTAGAGGCAGTAGACAGAGTAGAGTTTGTTACCTGGTTTTCTGTGGCAGCTAGAGCTGATTCTTCTGTCTGCTCTTCATTGATAACTGCCATGAACACCATGAGAACATCCTCTTCATCTTTTGATAAGTAACTTTTTTCGTCATAATCTGGGATGTCTGGTAGTTTCGTCATTGTCAATAAGGCTTTGGTGATAGCCTTTGATGTTCGCTTTTCGAACTACTTTCTTAGTCTTTCCCTTTCCTCAGGATCTACTCGTGGGCGTTCAAACTTTAGATGATCCAGGGAATTACATTCGTAGCATGTCCTTGGCGCTTTCTTGACGTTCTTGCTATCTACTGGTTGACTTTGCTGGAAATCCTCCATCTTCTCGTTGGCTTTCAACAGCAGCCTTTGCAATTTTTTTCATTTGTTCTTCCAATTCACTAACTGAGCATTCTACTTCTTTGAATTGGGATTCTCTAGTGGAAGTAATCTCCTTTGTTGAACTGGACTGAGCTGGTCGATCTGAGTCGAATGGTTTCTTTGTTTTCCACTTCTATCCATCTTTCTTCACAAAGAATGCAGCATGCTTGACTGGTTCATCAATGATTACTGCAACACGAACAACTTTGTTTTTGTTGATCTGCGTGATGTCCCATTCATGGGCCTTCAGTTGAGCAAATAATTCTTGGGTGCTGATTGCTGACAGATCTTTCTCCTTCAGACTGGTCACATTGACAAACGAGTCCACCTTTGGCAATCTTGAGAGAATCTTTAAGTTCATGTCGGGAAGCTCGTACGTTCTTCCTATTTTCTTTAACTCAGCTACAATGTTGTTGAATCTGGCATCCATGTCCTGTATGGTTTCACCTGGAATCAATTGAAAAGATTCATCCCTGTCTACCCATTGTTGTAGCTTGTTTATCTTCATCTAATCCGTTTCATTACTTAGAGTACCAAGAAAATCCCACATCTCTTTGGCATTTTTGTACTCCAATGCTTCTGCCATTAAGATAGGTGACAAGGCACCTAATATTAAGTCCATGGCTACTGAAAACTACAGATTGCAGTGAGCAAATAAATTTTACACCCTAAGGTGGTCGATCCCACATGGATTGTGCAACGAAATACCCAAAGTACTAGCCACATTTTTAGAACATAGAAGTTTGAGGATTTTAGAAAGGGATTTGATTTTTGGAATTTAAAGATAGCAATGCAAGAAAATAAAGGGTTTTGAAAACAATAAAGGAAAATACAGATCGTAGGGCAGATATTCTAATCATCAGCATGCAATATCCATCAACTCAGCAAAGGGGAAAGGTTAGATTTTGGTGGATTAAATTCCTTGGTCCGGAAATTAAACCCTAGATTACTAAACAGTGAATTTCTCCTCTCGGTCACAAGAACACAATTTTAGCCAATCTCAATATTTATCTAATTAATTCCTACACAAGATTCTTCTTTTTTAGACAGAAAACAAGTATGTTTAATTCCCTCTTCCTATTAATAATCTTCACCTCTTGGTCTTTCGATTGATAACTATAAATCTAGACTCAAATTCATCTCTCGATTCTTCTTTAAATCTAGATTCATTTAATTAATCTCAGGAAATTAAATCATTGTTGGGAATTATTCACGAATTCCTCCGTTAGATCAAAATTGTAAAAGGTTTTGTTGAATCAAAGCCTTAGTAGATTGGTCGATCATTGCTGAATTCTAGCATAGCCTAGCAACTCTTATGTAATTACCTGTTTAGGAAAAATATCGAGTTGTAATAGATTAGGAAGTGCTTGAGAAGATTGCTGAAGGATTCAGCAAATGGAACGAAGAAAATCAATTCAAGCAACTTCGGAATGCTAGAAGAGTTCTCAGCAGATGGTAGCTGCTAGAGACGTCAGCAGACGAGAATGACTTCTAGAGATGTTAGTGGTCAAGTGCTAAGAAGATTGATTGCTAAGGCATTAGCAATCATATGCTAAGGAAGAGACTGCTAGGAGCCTTACTCAGAAGTTAGATGTAAAGGGTAGCAGAATGCTAAAGGAGATAGCATTCGCTAGCATACAAGCAGATTGCTAAGTAATAGCAATCAACAGTCAAGACCTAAATGTGGCACAAGCTTCATCAACACCCACTGTAAACTCTAAGGACTTAACATATTTTTCTAAGAAAGATGCTGGAAAATGGAAGACATAGAAGCCCTTCCGTACTCATGAGAGATCTACTCCTGCTTCTCCAGCAAAGGAGGTAGTTCCATCCTCTAGCTCGCAGCTTGAAGATCTGAAGATATGTGAGCTAGAAGAACAAATGCAAAAGCTTCAGAAACTAATGCTGGAAGCCAAAGCTGAGAAAGAAGCGAAAGAAGCCAAGCTTACTTCATCATCCTCTCGTTCCACAGAGAGAAAGCCAAGGACATGCTTTGAATGTAATTCTCCAGATCACCTTAAGCATGAATGTCTAAGGGTAAGTCAGGAAGAAAGAGAGCGCCTCAAACAAAGGTTTGAGAGAATAGCTGTCCGAGCGGTCACCAGAGCATTGCTGATCAGGACCGAAGTGCTAGACATTCTTGATAATGAGGAAGAGTATTATTCCTCGGAGGAAGATGATGAGGAAGCCTTGCTGGTCTTGATGGCCGATATTGTTGAAGATCAGTTTGCTGATGCTGATGCTTATGTTGAGCAGAGTGCGGAATCGGCTCTAGCAGTTGATGAGCATGAGGTACAATCTACTAGCATTTCTAGCTTAGCAATCATGCATGAACCGGATGAATCTTTTCTAGATTCTGAGGATAATTATCTCATGAAGCTTTCTATTAATTTTCAAAGATGTATGAGATAAAGAATGCTATCGTTGGAGAGAATACCTCACTAAAACTAAAAGTAACATCTTTGACCGAGGAAGTCGAAAGACTAAGGTCTGAAAGTGAGGATTTTTTGAAACTTAAAGCTGATTACTCCAACCTTTCTGAAAATTTTCAAAATCTTGAAAAGGAGAATCTTGCTTTAAAGAGTGAACCTAAAGAGGAATGTATATGTGCTTACACATCCCGCAAGGCAGTTCTTAGTGCCATTGTGAGCCAACAAAGGAAACATTCTGATAAATCTGGATTAGGCCTTGCTTGTGTTGAAGCAAAATCCACTAAGGAAGCTTTGAATAAGAATGCTGAATTTTCTAAGCAGAAAAAAATTTTATTTGTTTCTGCTGGAAAAGTCAATGCTGACAAAGTTAAAGGAAAGGTAAATGCTGAGTCGTCAACTGCTAAACAGACAAATTGGTGTAGCAAGCATGCTTCTGTTGGACCTCAGCAGAATGCACAAAGGATGCCTGCTAGGCATGTTATTGCTAGATCTCAGCAGAGTACCCCAAGAGTGCCTGCTAAGCATACATCTAATGCTAGGATAGCATATCCTTCCTTTACTAAGGGCAAGCAGGTAGCATACCATGCTGTAAGGCCACAGTATCCTAAGTACACACCACATAGGAAGAACACCTATGTGAGGCCTGAGTCCAATCGATTTCCATTTCAAAGGACTAGGAAGGCTAAGCACACAACTCCACCTAGATCTAATTATGCAAAGCATGCTTACCCAAAGGTTGAGAAAGGTGTGAAGGGTGATATCACGAAGAAAGTCATAAAAATCACCAAGATGTGGGTTCCAAAAGAGACCATGATCCACGCTAATCCTGCAGGACCCGATGCTAAGCGGGTACCTAAATCAACGTGTTGATTGTTTTGCAGGAACAGGATCCAAGAGCTAAGACATCAAGTATGTCAAATGAGTGGATTCTAGATAGCGGCTATTCAACGCACATAACCGAAGATGAAGAGTTGTTCTAAGATATTCAAAGAATTTATGGCCCCACAGTCATGTTTGGTAATAACAACAAAGGCATAGTGATTGGGACTGGATGCATAGAGCGAAATGGACTAAGGATTATCAATGTTGCACTCGTATCCAATGTCAAACACAACCTGCTAAGCATAAACCAACTATGCGAAAATGGTTACACCATTTCTTTCGTAAACACTGTTTGTTCAATTACTGACAATGCTACAGGTGAAGTAAAGCTTAGAGGCATCCGCAAGGGTGGCCTATATATTGTTGATTGGCAAAGTGGCCAACAACACTCTTGTTTTGTAGCATTGAACAAGGAAAAAACCAATTGGCTATGGCATAAGAGGTTGACTCACCTGAATTTCAAGACCATCAACCACCTAGCCAAGCACAAGCCTGTTGAGGGACTGCCCACTGAGACTTTCCGAAAGGAAGGTGTATGGCAAGCAGACTAAGGCATCCTTCAGATCAAACCCGAAGAAGGCCACTTCAGAATGAATCCTAGAGCATTTTGCACATGGATTTATTTGGCCCAGTCACTCCAGCCACTGTAAGTAAAAAGGTTTATACACTTGTGGTTGTTGATGATTTTTCCAGGTATACATGGGTTCATTTGCTGAGAACCGAAGACGAAGTCAAGCTCGTCCTTCCAGAGCTGATCCTTAAGGAGAAAAATAGCAAAGAGGTTACTGTTAAGAGGATTAGATTTGATAACGGGACCAAGTTCTGTAATGGGATTTTGATGGATTTTGGCGCCGAAGCTGGTATCGGGCATGAGAAATCCACCACTAGGACCCCCCAGCAGAATGGTCTAGCAGAGAGAAGGAATAGGACCTTGAAGGAAGTTGTGCGGTCAATGCTAGCCGATTCCGATCTAAGTGGAAAGTATTGGGGTGAAGCAGTCATGACAACTTGCTTTTCACATAATAAGAGCGCAATCAATGGCGGATTCAATAAGACTCCTTATGAAGTATACAATGGTTGTAAGCCTTCTATTACTCATCTTCGTGCTTTTGGTTCGACATGTTATATTCATAACAATGGGAAGTCGAAGCTTAATAATTTTTCGCCTAAGTCTAATGAAGGTGTGTTCCTGGGATATGGACACCCATCTTACAAAGGCTATATAGTGTTAAATCAGACGACTCAAGTTGTAGAAATAACATAAAATGTTATTTTTGATGAGTCTATCTTAGTACGCAGAGTTATAAGAGAGAAAGAGGATAACAATCATGAGACTAATGATGTCCATGATCAATCGATCTTGAATTCTTTTGAAAATATGAAGATTGACCCGATTAAGTCTATGAGTGATTGTAATCAATCCAGACGCACTCAGCAGGTGACCAGACTGCTGACCAGGCCGATGATGCTAATGATCATGTTGAGGCCACCCCAACAATTTATCTTAATGATAATTTGGATATTTTGGGATCGCTTGATGAAGAAGATGAAGAAATCCCAGATCCAGCAGGAGACGCCGAAAGAGGTTTAGGCATTGCTAAAGACGTTGCGAAAGAAGATGCTGAGCATTAGGATGCTGAAGTTCGAGCTGCTGAGAATCCAGCTGTCGAAGATTCGGTTGCTGAGATTTCTGATGCTGCTATTCTGAATGCTGAGTTACTCATTGCTAAACCCCAGGTGGATGCTGAAGAGAATGTTGTAGCAGACAACGATTAAGAAGGCGATACGAGTGCTGAAACCTCAGCACCCAGCAATCCGAAGCCAAGATGGCTAAGATAACATCATTTAGATGTTGTGATTAATGACGTAAATGATTCAGTTAGGACGAGACAAAGCAATGCTATGTTTGCATGTTATATTTCCCATGAAGAGACAACGAAAGTTGAAGAAGCTTTACAATCTATAGATTGGGTGAATGCTATGCAAGAGGAGCTTGCTGAATTCACTCGCTATCATGTTTGGGATTTAGTGGATAGACCCGAACATCAAAGTGTTATTGGAACTAAATGGGTTTTCAAGAACAAGAAAGATGAGTTAGGCCATGTCGTCCGAAATAAAGCTCGTGTAGTAGCAAAAGGCTATAGACAATGCGAAGGAATTGATTCCGATGAGACGTTTGCTCCAATAGCCCGATTGGAAGCAATAAGGTTATTCCTTGCATATGTTGCACATCATGAGTTCTTTGTGATGCAGATGGACGTGAAGAGTGCCTTTTTGAATGGTGAGCTCAAGGAAGAGGTCTATGTTGAGCAACCGGCAGGCTTCAAACAAGGAAACCAAGTTTACAGGCTAAGGAAAGCCTTATATGGTTTGAAGCAAACACCGAGGGCTTGGTATGGAACATTGTCAAAGTTCTTACTATACAATGGTTTCAAAAAAGGGAAAATCGATCAAACTCTCTTTCGCATCAAGGATGAAGGAAGCATCTTACTTGTGCAGATATATGTCGATGACATTATCATTGGCTCTAAGAATCAACGCTTATGTGATAAGTTTTCAGAGTTGATGCAAAGTAACTTCCAAATGAGTATGATGGGAAAGATGTCCTACTTTCTCGGATTGCAAGTCCAGCAATCAAGTGATGGAATCTTCATTCACCAGAGGAAATACACTCGCGATCTGATTGATAAGTATTGTCCAGAGAAGACGAAGAGCTTAAGGATTCCAATAAGCACAAGCTGCCAGATAAGCCTCGATGAAGGAGGAGAACCTGTGAATCCTACATTATATAGAGGTATCATTGGATCTTTGCTTTACTTAATAGCTAGGAGACGCGATATTTCATATTCTGTTGGTGTATGCGCGAGATATCAAGCAAATCCGAAGAATTCACATTTGGACATTGCTAAGAGGATTATTCGATACCTCATGTGTACCGAGGGTCTAGGATTTTGGTACCCAAGGTCTGATGGGCTAGCACTTCGTGGATATTCTGATTTAGACTTTGGAGGGTGCAAGATTGACCGGAAGAGCACTAGCGGGACATGACAATTCCTTGGACATAAGCTGATTAGTTGTTTTAGCAAGAAACAACACTCCGTGGCTACGTCTACAACCGAAGCAAAATATGTAGCCGCCGCTAGTTGTTGTGCTCAAGTCTTGTGGATTCAGCAAAAATTGCAAGATTATGACATTCCTCCTGAATGTGTGCCGATCTACTGCGACAACAATAGTGCTATGTGCATAACGAAGAACCCTGTTCATCATTCAAGGATGAAGCATATTGATATCCGACATCACTTCATTCGAGATCATCAAGAGAAGAAGGATATTGATGTTCAATACATATGCACTAAAAATCAGCTAGAAGATATCTTCACGAAGCCGCTTGTTGAGGCCCGATTCAAAGAGTTATGTTTAAAGTTAGGCCTCATGGAGCTAGAAGATGCTGCGGATGAATGAGTCTTTACTCTCATTCTTTCTGGATTTCTTGGGTTTTCGGAGACAAAGGATTATAAACGTATCCTAGCTTACGTTTTTGGTTGCTGAGATATTGCTGCTAAGCAATTGGATGCTGAGTCCTAGCTCTCAGCAGATCCTAAGCGGTTTTCTCGCAACAAGTGGTTCAAACGTCTGCTAGAGGGTGAATGCTAAGTCCGAGCTCTTAACAGACAACATGTGAATGCTATGCTACAAGTATTACAAATAGTGCCAGCCATTGACGCGGTGGATGCTAGATTTTGGATTATGTGGATGCTAGGGTCCGAATGTTGAATCCAAGCAGACTATTTGAATGCTAAAGATTTCCAATAGTAGAAGATTGTTGAGTCCAAGCTCTCAGCAGTCTCCGGAAGTCAAAGCGGGAAGTTTTTGAATTTGAATTGATATGTCCGACACGCTACATTTATTGCGTGCAACTGGCTGTGTCAAACAAGGAAGCGGCACGTCAACCACACTCGAGTTCATAGGGGCGTGGGCTACCATACGAAAGGTCTCACCAATCCTGAATCATTTATTGAATTATAAAAGGTGTTTCCCCAGCCGTTGGTGAAGGGATTCGTGAACTGAATCAAGAAGTCTGTTTGCCAAGGATCGTTAATTGGAATATCAAAAATAAATTGTTATGCCTATGATTAATCCTATCATGCTCCTATTGAATATGCATAAGGGGGTTTATGCAGAATACCTGGATTGCGAAACCCTGAAGAACGAGTGCGCGGAGATTCCTCTTGATCTTTTCCCACGCACAAAGATTTAATTCCTAACAGATTGAGGAAATAAATCTATGAAAATTAGTAAGCAATTTTCGAAAACAAGAAGGAGAGAGAAGAAAGAAGATAATCCTCCTGATTTGATCTTATGATCTATATCCCAACTCAATCTGAATATCTGGTGAAGATTCCCTTCAGATTCCTTGCCCGGTTGAGAAGCAGAATTTCCTCCTTGTTTCTAAGATCTAGTCGATCACCACAGCTCCCAAATTCTGGTATGCTGTGTGCAACTTATGATCTTGTGGTGTGTTGAGATCTGAGGAATTGATGCATATTTATAGGAAAATATTGCACTTCTATTGGGCTTGAGTTTCATGGGCCAAACCAGGGACCAGAATGCAAATAGCAAATAAGGCCTATCAATTAATTAATTCCTATATTCAACCCAGAATATAATTAATTAATTAATATTGATTCATTCCACTAGAGAATCAATATTCTCCTACCTATTTGCTACCATGTTTTGAGGTACGGGTTGCATGGGCTCGGTATATCCCCACGTTTAAGGTTACAGACATTCGTTAATTAATTTAAGCTCTAACAAGCTATTTAATTAATTAACATCTTATATTCCTGAGTCATTCCACTCAAACCTTTTCATTTATGGTTGAACTTAATCAACCTGCAAGACTTTAGCATAACGAACCTTTTGAGCAACTCAGGGAATGTCACCATCCTATACTGGATGTGGTTACCTAGTTCCAGTACCAGACAGTCATACACAAACTGCTATTACCCAAGATAAAGATATACAAGCTCAACTAGAGCCTATCACTGCAACTCAAAGTAATACACAATCTGCATATACTTCTGTACCTTCATATAGGCTTAGGATCTCATCAAGCCATAGAGATCTAGATTCTTTTAATGTCAGATAAAAGAATCGATCTCGACTTAGGTCCTTATCAATGTGTGCCCCACACCAGCATACCAAGCTATCCTAGATAAGATGCTTATTACTGCGTATATTGCAGCCTACACCGACAGTTTATCTTGGAACTGTCTCAGCTGTGATAACTATTTATATCTCGCTAGGTCAAACAATCCATACGATCTTTCGTGATCGTCTACACACCGTATGATCTCCCTATCGACGAGATAAGAGGATAATTACGTTTGCGGCACATGTTTGTTAATTCAGACAGGAGATGAACATACAACATTTATGATTCCCAATATATTAACCAATTGACCTTGTACATAATATACCAGTCATAATGCTTTCAATATATAAATCCATCAATCTCCCACTTATACTCAAAGCATTATACAGGTGCTTTCCAGAGTATAATGCGTCTAAACTAATATGGATATTACATCAATCATTCAACGTGTTTAGCTTTGCCCTCAGCCCAAGGTTACGTACATGCATCTCGTAGACCTTCTGAGGCAGAGCCTTTGTGAATGGATCCGCTAGATTGTTTCTTGTATCAATCTTCTCTACTAGCACATCACCCCTTGCTACGATTTCTTGTATAATATGGTACTTCCTTTCAATGTGTTTTGTTGCTCTGTGAGTTCGTGGTTTCTTTGAATTAGCCACAACTCCCGAATTATCATAATATACCGTGATGGTCTTGGGCAGCTTAGGAATCACGTCCAACTCCAGAAGGAAGTTTCGAAACCATACTGCTTCTTTAGAAGCTTCAGAAGCTTCCACATATTTTGCTTCCATGGTGGAGTCCGCAATGCACTTCTGCTTTGCACTCCTCCATGATATGGCCCCACCTCCCAATGTAAACACATAGCCAGAGGTGGACTTCTTTTTGTCTCGTTCTGCCTGGAAATCCGAATCACTATAACCCACAGGGCACAACTCCTCACACTGATAGACGAGACAATAGTCTCTAGTCCTTTTCAGGTATTTGAGTATGTGCTTTACAGCGGTCCAATGCGCCTGTCCAGGGTTAGACTGGTATCTCGCTACCATTCCTACAGCAAAGCAGATATCTGGCCTCGTACATAGCATTGCATAAATGATGCTCCCCACGGCCAATGCATACGGCACGTTCCTCATTTCATCTTTCGCCCTTTGTGTCACCGGACAGTGATCTTTGGAAAGATATATGCCATGTCTGAAGGGTAACAGGCCTTTCTTGGCAGTTTGCATGCTGAAACGGGCAATCACAGTATCCACATATGTTCCTTGAGACAAGGTCAGCATCCTCTTATTGCGCTCCCGCAATACTTTTACCCCTAAGATGTATCCTGCCTCCCCAAGGTCCTTCATATGAAACTGCTCGGATAACCACCCCTTTATGCCCGACAATACTTCCACATTGGCGCCAAATAGGAGAATATTATCTACATAAAGTGCACGGAACACCACGCTTCCGCTGACACACAGACGGTACACGCAACTCTCGTTTGAACATTGTGAAAATCCATAGGATTTAATCACTTCATCAAAATGCAGATTCCATGACCGTGAAGCTTGTTTAAGTCCATACAACGAATTCCTTAGCTTCCAGACCAAATGTTCTTCGCCCTTCTGCACATAACCTTCAGGCTGTTGCATATAGATGTCCCTACCTTCTTCAAGGTACCCGTTCAGAAATGCAATTTTGACATCCATCTGCCAGATTTCTAGGTCGTTATGTGCTGTTATGGCTAGGAGTATACGAATGGACTTAAGCATAGTGCCGGTGAGTAGGTCTCGTCATAGTCTACACCTTCTTTCTGACTATAACCCTTCGCCACCAGCCTTGCTTTGAAAGCTGTAATTCACCATTCGCTCCTTTCTTTCTTTTGTATACCCATTTTCACCCTATGGCTCGACAGCCATCTGGCAAATCAGTTTTCTGGTATACATCCAGAGCCGTAATGGATTCTATTTCCGAATCCATGGCGATCAGCCATTTGTCTGCATCTTTATCAAAGATGCCTCGTCATATGTCCAGGGATCGGTATCATCCAGTCCATTTTCCAGGATCAAGTCAGAGGACTCTCCCACGAACATATACCTTTCGGGTTGATGGACAACCCTCCCACTGCAACGAGGCATCTGAACCGTGTCAGTAGTTGGCACAGTACGCGTTGGTCCCATACCTTGCATTAGTGGCACTATTGGTATAGCCTCACCTGGTACAGGTGGATTTACCACTACACTGGGCTTTCCTGATGGAATTGCTTGCTTGTCCTCAAGCTCGTGGAGGACAATTTCACTCTTGGATCTGTGGTTTCTTACATATTTGTCCTCCAAGAATCTTGCGTTGGTAATGACAACGACTTTCTGATTCTCAGGACAATAGAAGTAACCACCTTTCGTTTGCCTAGGATATCCTACAAACAACATCAGCTTACACTAACTTATCAGGTTCCTTTGTCAGCACATATGCTGGACATCCCCAATCCCTCACTCTGTTCAAACTTGGCTTTCGCCCATACCAGAGTTCCGTAGGCTATTTAGGAACTGATTTAGAAGGTACTAGGTTAAGCAAGTAGGTCGCTGTCTCCAAGGCATATCCCCAAAACGAAATCGGCAAGCTTGCATAACTCATCATCGACCTGACCATTTCCAAGAGATTTCTATTTCTTCTTTCCGCTACACCATTTTGTTGAGGGGTTCCTGGTGTAGTCCACTGGGATGTAATCCCGTAGTCTGACAAAAATTGCAAGAACTGTTACTGAGGTATTCTCCACCACGATCTGATCGTAGTGTCTTGATAGTCTTACCTAGCTTCCTTTCTACCTCAGTCCTAAACTCTTTGAATTTCTCAAAGCATTCAGACTTATGGCGAAGCAAATAGATATATCCGAATCTTGAGTAATCGTCAATGAATGTGGCGAAGTACTCATAACCTCCACGAGCTTGCGTGGACATTGGTCCACATAAGTCAGAGTGGATCAATTCCAACACATCCTCTGCTCGAGACTGACTTGCCTTAAAAGCCTTGGTCGTCATCTTTCCCACTATACAGGATTCACAGATTTGATGCGGTACCACTTGAAAAGGATCCAAGAGCCCATCGCATGCTAATCTTTTAATCCTCTTTAGATTGATGTGACCTAGTCTCAAGTGCCAGAGATATGTTTGATCCTCATCGGAAGAAAACTTTCTCTTCAAATGATTATTATTATTGGATGAGTTTGCAATATTCACGGAAGATTTATGCATACAATCAATGATATAGAGAGAGTCAATCAGTTTGCCATGACAGATAACACCGTTATTACAAATGATAGAAACTCCACTATAAAAAATAACTGAATATCCATCATTAAATAACTTGGAAACTGAAATTAAGTTCCTCCAAAAAACCGGCACATATAAAACATCTCTCAAAATCAAAACATTGTTTTCAAAGCATAAAGTAAAATCTCCAATGGCTACTGTTGAGACTCGCTCTCCGCTGCCCATTGAGATGGTAATCTCGTTATGCTTCAGCTGCCATGTCCGCCTGAACCCCTGCAAAGTATAACAAACATGATCAGTAGCTCCAGTATCCACTACCCAAGAATGGGTAGAAACCGATGCTAAACATGTTTCTGTTATAAATGCACATGACGCACCTTGTCCAGTCTTCCTGACTTGACAATCTTTCTTCCAGTGACCAGCCTTGCTACACCTCATACACTTGTCCCTTTTAGCAGGCACGCCCGGTGTCCTTTTTTACTTTCTACCAGAAGTTGTACCTTTGACTTTCTTCTTAAACATTCCTTTGCGCCTCTTGCAAACTAGCGCAACAGGACGGTTACTAGAAGTAGCCAAAGCAACTTTTTCTGGTTGCATTACTAATTCCGCTGCCATCAAGTCAGAGAGTAACTCGTTAAGAGTGTACTCTTTCTTATTCATGACAGCATTCAGTCTAAAGTTCTCAAATGACTTTGGCAGAGAGTTGAGAATGATATCAACCTGCGCTTCAGCATCGATACCACCTCCGTGCATCGTGAGCTCATCCATAAGGTGAGTCATGCCGACCACGTGCCCTCTGACCGAGCTACCTTCTGCCATTTTCTTTCCCACGATTTCCCTCATGAGATTGAATCTGACTGCTCGGTCTGACTCACCATAGGTTGCTGTGAGGCTGTCCATTATGTCACTAGCATTATCATATGAATGATGCTGCTGTGCAAGTACCTTGGACATAGTAATCATCATATAGCATTTCACTATATTGTTTGACTTGAGCCACTTATTATAGTAGCTCATTTCCTCATCAGTCGATGCATTAGTGGGAGCAGCCGGACGAGGCTTATCAAGGACAAACTTGTGATCCTCTGCGACAATGATGTAATCCAAGTTGCGTTTCCATTCTTGGAAATTGGGACCGGTTAATTGGTTTTTTGATAAGATATTGATCACATTTGGTAAAGACATGTCTGTAAACAATAAATTAAAGCAAAAATTAAAACATAGTTGCAAACTATTGAAACAATTAAATATTGAAACCTTATGATAAAAAAATATTAATGTTTCCTCCAATTTGCCTATGTATTACTATTGCAAGCCACGCATGTGGACGTTTACAACAAAACACTTAACCAGACTGCATCTTTCAATTCCAGTCCTTTAATTCCAATCCATGCCCGGGTTCCTTAGACAAATGGAATTAATAATTGGAGACTAACTTAAGACCATATTATCCTACTGAGCAGGGACATAAAAAATAAGTTATACTCTGGATAATATCTAAGCTAGCTTACCACCAAAGCCAACCCTCCCATATAAGGATCTATTAGAACACACCTGATCCCTATAATAAGGTTGTCTCATTTAATTCAATCCCTAGAGAACTTATGAAAATTCAATACGCAAGCTACACATGTAGACATTTACGCATGAACTCCCACTTCTCACATGAAATAAATGTTTGTTTTAAGAAGTCCTATCTATTAGAACTTATGAATAATAAATTAAGTAAGCTATACATGTAGACGTTTACCAAATAAATTACCCACTTCCAATAAAGGATCGCTTTGTGGAGGTCTTACTAAATTATGAGCTTAGTAATTTTTAGTTCATAAGGTTCAATTGCACAGATTATCTTATGTAGCCATAATTATAACACTGCGAAAATTCTATAATGCATAGCATGAACTCTGAATTTATAGTTATAATTAATTACACAAAATAAATCACATGCATGGTTGCAGCCCGCGATTCTGCATCCTCCGGCCGTTGCCCATTTCGCATGCCGCCACCCCAGCTTGCCCCAACCGTTGCCCGAACTGCCGTGCACCATCTTCTCCACCGTCGGCTACAATGACTTGCCGGAAAATGCGTAGAGAGTGCGACGTGAGAGACGCGCGTGCAACACGCAAACCCTAGGATTTGCATTGGCCCGCGCGCCCGAGCCACCCCGTCGAACTGCCCCCAGACCGTACCTCCACACCACGAGCCGCTGCCTGCACCACCTGGCCCCCGCCGATGCCGACCGAAGGGAGGGAGGAGCACCGCCGGCATCGCGCGTAGGGCTGTGCAGGCCTGCTGCGCGTGCGCGCGCACCTCGCGCACTGTCCGCACCGCCGCCGTCCCGGTCCCCTACCTTGCCATCCCTCTCGTCGCCTGCCCAGGAGCCCCGCACTATGTCTGGCCAGCCTCGGCCGTGCGGCTGCTACCCGTCGCGCGTGCGCACCACGCGCGGCTGCGTCGTTATCATGACCGCCGCACGCCTGTGCTCCGCCGTGTCTGCTGCGCGCGACCACCGTGCATGACCTTGTGCCGTGCCAGCGCTGTCGTGCGTCATGCAGTTCTTCGTTCTTTGCATTTTTCATTCTTCGTGTTCTTCGTTCTCCGTTTTACAGATTTAATTTTTAAATAAAAGATTACATTGAATATACCTAATTACAATCTAAAAATCTAAATCTAACCACGAATTTATCTCGTGGGTGAAAAACGAATCCTTATAAAAGGGTGGATTAACTCCAGAACCACGAGGACGAAAAACATAATCATAAATCCAAAACCCATGCAATTATTCAATAATAATTATCATGCAAATCATAGGCAATATTGTTCTTTTGATAGAGCCAATTAATTGAACCTGGCTCTGATACCAATTGAAGGGATTCGTGAACTGAATCACGAAGTCCGTTTCCCAAGGATCGTTAACTGGAATATCAAAAATAAATTGCTATGCCTATGATTAATCCTAGCATGAACCTATTGAATATGCATAAGGGGGTTTATGCGGAATACCTGGATTGCGAAACCCTGAAGAACAAGTGTGCGGAGATTCCTCTTGATCTTTTCCCACACACAAAGATGTAATTCCTAACAGATTGAGGAAATAAATTTATGAAAATTAGTAAGCAATTTTCGAAAACAAGAAGGAGAGAGAAGAAAGAAGATAATCCTCATGATCTGTATCCCAATTCAATCTGAATATCTGGTGAAGATTCCGTTCAGATTCCTTGCTCGGTTGAGAAGCAGAATTTCCACCTTGTTTCTCAGATCTAGTCGATCACCACAGCTCCCAAATTTTGGCTTGCTGTGTGCAACTTACGATCTTGTGGTGTGTTGAGATCTGAGGAACTGAGGCCTATTTATAGGAAAATACTGGACTTCTATTGGGCTTGAGTTTCATGGGCCAGACCAGGGACCTGAATGCAAATAGCAAATAAGGCCTATCAACTAATTAATTCCCATATTCAACCAAGAATATAATTAATTAATTAATATTGTTTCATTCCACCAGAGAATCAATATTGTCCTATCTATTTGCTACCACGTTTTGAGGTACGGGTTGCATGGGCTCAGTATATCCCCACATTTAAGGTTACAGACATTCGTTAATTAATTTAAGCTCTGACAAGCTATTTAATTAATTAACATCTTATATTCTTGAGTCAATCCACTCAAACCTTTTCACTTGTGCTTGAACTTAATCAGCCTACAGGACTTTAGCATAACGAACCTTTTGAGCTGCTCAGGGAATGTCACCATCCTATACTGTATGTGGTTACCTAGTTCCAGTACCAGACAGTCATACACAAACTGCTATTACCCAAGATACAGATATACAAGCTCTACTAGAGCCTTTCACTGCAACTCATAGTAATACACAATCTGCATATACTTTTGTACCTTCATATAGGCTTAGGATCTCATCAAGCCATAGAGATCTAGATTCTTTTAATGTCAGATAAAAGAATCGATCTAGACTTAGGTCCTTATCAATGTGTTCCCCACACCAGCATACCAAGACATCCAAGATAAGATGCTTATTACTGCGTATGTTGTAGCCTACACCGACAGTTTATCTTGGAACTATCTCAGTGTGATAACTATTTATATCTCGCTAGGTCAAACGATCCATACGATCTTCCGTTATCTTCTACACACTGTATGATCTCCCTATCGACGAGATAAGAGGATAATTGCATTTGCAACACATGTTTGTTAATTCAGACAGGAGATGAACATACAACATTTATGATTCCCAGTATATTAACCAATCGACCTTGTACATAATATACCAATCATAATGCTTTCAGTATATAAATCCATCAGTTGGATCATTACTCAGAAGGTATAAACATCTCACTTCGTTCAACATTCAAACCTTCTACACTCTGAGTATCTGAATCCCTAGAATTTCTAAGTCTTCCAAACACTCCCGGATTCTCCCAACTTAGAAAATCCTTCAATATGTCTGCTAATCCTAAATCTCTTCAACAATGTGAATCTCATACACACACTGATACATCCGAGTCCTCTACGGAATCTGGAATCCCCATCCATTCCCACGCTATTGATGTGACCCTACACGAGCGGTGGGCACCGAAATATATAGGGAATGTCAAGAAAGAAGATGTAGAAGATGATATCCCATATGGTCAACTGGTGACTCTTGCCAGGATGATGGAACAGTCAGGCTTATCCAACAATCAGAGGACGGCAGCGCTAATCATGAAGGACCGCATCTTGGATAATGGAAGCCCTAGCCAAGGCAGGAGTCCTTCACTACATGTCAGCAGAGCTATTGTGGTTCCAACCACACATGGTTTCTGAGTTCTACGCGCGAGCCGTAGTAGATGAGGCCACCCAGAAGTCCTTCAAGACTTCGGTTTTTGGTACAATTTTGGAGGTGAATGCTGACATTCTTGGTGCTAAGTTTGAGCTACCCAACAAAGGCGAGCGTATTGCTACTTAAAAGTTGAATGATCTAGAAGAAATGGAGAAGAGATAGAAAGTCTGGAAGAAGCCCGAATTGGTGAAAGATGAGAAGGGAAAGCCGATCACCTTCAAGGTTGCTACTCCAATCAACCAATTCAAAGATGAGTACAAGACTCTTGTTGAGCTGGTAATAAAGATGTTCCAGTGTGATGCTGGTTCATACTCTGAATTGTCGGCGAAGAAGTATGCAGTAATGATGGTGTTGGTTGATAAAGTGGAAGTTAATTGGGCAGAATTCTTTTATGGGCGCTGGTTGGAGCATGCCAAGAAGAATTTGAAGATAAAGGAGGAGGGTGTCTTTACATCCAATGTAAATTTTGGATTGAAAATCAGCAAATTTATCGAGATGTTCTTTTGAAAGAAGAGGCTTGACAGAGGCGAGAAGCTTTTTCCGACAGATTTCATTCCGATGATGAAGAAGTCAACCACTCCTACCGATCCTACCCGACCGATCATTCTGAAGGGTAAGTCCAATGTTGACAAGAAGATTCCTACCTAACCGGAAGAGCCCCATCCAGGCGAGTTAGCATTCCAGAGATTGGAGCAGGCAATTGCTATGACTCCAGAGGAGATAGCAGCGGCCAAGAAAGCTGCTGAGACGGAGAAGTGCTTCCTGGATCTAGATGAGATCGAGAAGCTGGGCAATCTTCCTTCTGAACAAATTGAGGAAATTTTTGCCAAGAAGCAAGCTGAGCAACCGGCTCAAGCCTTGGGTAATCTTGTTGTTGCCATACCCAAGAGGAAGCGCACAAATATGGCTTCACTAGAAAAGAAGAGGACAAGACGGAGGTTGGTTAAGAACTCTGAGAAAGAAGAGAAGAAAGTTCCTAAGCAGACTCTGGCTGTGAAGATACCGGAGAAGGAGCCGGAGACTCCAGTAGGTGAGGAACCTGGAAGGTTAGCCCGCTGTCTTCCAAACCCATGTCTGAGCGATTGAAAGCATTAAGAGAACGGAAAAGGAAGAGGCATGCTGAAAGAAAGGGGAAGGAGAAGAAAACATAAAAGAAAGTAATACAGGAGATTACCTTCGATGCAAGGGATCAGAACTTTGAATAGGTAAAGAAGGTTACTGAGGAGCGTGCTGCAAAGAAGGCTGCTGATCAGCAAGCAGCCAAGGAAGCTGCGGCATTGGTAGCAAGAGCTGCTAAAGATACCAGGAGGCTAGCATCGGCTGCTGCTAAGAAAGGGAAGGAAAAGGTTGTTCCGGATGTTCCCATTCCCACACCAGTAGTAGCAGAAGAAATAGTAATTGAACAGGAGGCCATGACAGATCAAGACTTCGAGAGGTTAATGGAGACCGGAGCTTTTGATGCTCCAGACCGCCCTCAAGGAGGAGTGTTGATAAAGGAGCCTGCTGTTAAGCTAGGAGAAGACATCAGTGATAAGGAGGTTGTATTCAATGAAGCTTCAGGCTCGGGACGTAATGCTGAACCCGATGCTAGCACATCTGCTAGAGCTGAAGAGGTGAATGCTGAGGCAAGGCCTAACATGGAGGTTCCTGCTGAGGCGAGGCCTAGCACGGAGATACCTGCTGAGGCGAGGCCGAGCACTGATACGCCTGCTGAAGCAAGGAATGAAGGATATGTTGAACAAGATCAAGCGTTCTTAGCCTCATGATTTTCTGACTTCGATTCCGATGGAGAATCATAGGATGTATATGATGCTCGATTTCTGAGGAAGGTCCCCACCGGCAGCAACGAGCTACTCCGGGTACCTTTTAAAGGATTGTCAAGGCACCGATTCAACTTGCGAAGGATAGCTCAATGGCCCGCACCTGTCTTCCTATAGGAGAAGGTAAATTCTGATCTCCTTTCCATGCTCTCTGAGATAGAGGAGTTTGTGTTGGCTGAAGTTGAAAGAGTCATAGCCAACGTCTTCTATGCTGAGCTTGATGAAAGCACACCCGAAGGCAAGTCATTTGGTGAAGAATTCAGGAGATGGAAAATGTTTGATCATATGATGCACCAGCTCTACTTCGAGGAAAGGATGTTGGTGATCACAACGAATTGTTTGAATTTTTTGATGCAAGAAGAAAAGTGGGCTAATGACTGGATAGACCAAGTGCCAGGGTATAAACAGTTTTATGATAAACAAGTGATGGCAAGGCTGCAAGCAATTTGTGCTCACAGGCTGTTCAACACATCACATCTTTTCCGAAATCTACATCGCTCCAGATGGCTACTCTGATGGCAGGATTGAGCTATCAAAGCGCCAAGCACGAGCAACTGCTGAATATCATAGGAGGCAAGCAGAATATGAAGCTGTAAAGAAGGAAAGGCTAATGTCCAGGATGGCTGCTATTGCTGCTTAGCGTGAGGAAGCACAATTGAGCGCTATGGATAAAAGGCTTGTCCTGTTTCTGGAACTTGAAATTCTTGATGTAATACAAGAGGCTCAAGCATAGGAGGCCAAAGCTGCTGAGACTGCTCAGATCATGGATGCCTAAGCTGAAATTGCTAAAGCCAAGAGCGCAACCATGTTTCTATTTACTGAAGAAACTCGATACTCCGATGCTCAGGGAAAGATTATCCAAGCCACTGAGTCAGCACAACGCTTAGTCGAAGAGGAAGCTCTCTACTTAGCTGCTTATGGTGATGAAGATGTTGTGATGGATGAAGATGCCACTGCTGGAAGTTGGGAACTTGTGATAGCTACAACTTCTTCATTCGATGCTACTCCAGTAAGTTCTCACGACTTTCACTCCTTCGTGAATTCTGATGTTCAATTTGCGGTGCAAAATGCTCTATGCACCATAAATGAACGAGTGGCGGAGAAGGCGGCTGTAATAAGGAGGGAAGTTGAAGAAGTGAGGAGTGAAGTATCCAAGGTTCAAGCAGAAGTTGTTGAAGTTAAAGCAGATGTTTCTGAAGTGAAGACCAATGTTGATGTAATAAAAGATGAAGTTGTTGAATCCCAGCAGCAGATGGTGCAAACTGTGAATTCTTTTTCCTCCACCTTTTTGGCTGCTCTCAAAGAGGGGGAAGAAATAAGACTTGCTAAATTAGAGCACATGAAGAAGGAAAAAGAAGCACTTGTTGCAGTTGCAGAAGAGCGCAGACTTCCTCTGGAAGTCCTAAAGAAGAAATAATTGGATCTCAAGATTAAAATGCTGGAAATGGATAAAGAGAAGGTTGCTAAACAACTGGAAAGAGAAGTTAAGGAGAGGGAAGCTAGCAAGCCCTATCTCGAGAAGTTCATGCAGCTGACAATGAACAAATTTGATGAGTATGACAAAGGGAAGAAGCCTGCTCATGATTCTTAAATTTCTTATCTTAGCAAACCTTCTGTAACATTTCTTTTTGATCTTTTCTAGTTTTATTTTACTTGTAACGATCACTCATATGGATGAAATTGGATCAGACTTAGACAATTTCTCATTGTCCACTTCTGATTTTTCGTGCGTGTCTTAGTTGATATACACTATCTGTGTATTCAACAAAAATGCATGTGGATGCTGAGATTATTTGTCTTTGGATTGATTGTGAATGCTTGCTGATTTAATTGGGTGCTAGAATTTCTAGCATATTCCTTGCAGCATTTACTTATGTTTTTAATCGAGAAATATTTCCCTGCACTTGTTGAGGGGGAATTTTATTAAAATCAATCCTGCTAGAACTAAGTTGGTTAAATTCTAAGATAGTCTGCTAGAGTTGAATACTTGTAAACTCATATATTTTTACACTTAGATTCAACAAGTGATAGTAAGCTTTGATCGCACCAAAAATGGGGAAATTGTTGGGAATTATTCACGAATTCCTCCCTCGGATCAAAATTGTAAAAAGTTTTGTTGAATCAAAGCCTTAGTAGATCGGTCGATCATTGTTGAATTCTAGCATAGTCTAGCAACTCTTATGTAATGTCCTGTTTAGGAAAAATATTGAGTTGTAATAGATTATGAAGTGCTTGAGAAGATTGCTAAAGGATTCAGCAAATGGAACGAAGAAAATCAATAAGCAACTTCAAAATGCTAGAAGAGTTCTCAGCAGATGGTAGGTACTAGAGACGTAAGGTGACAAGAATGACTTCTAGAGATGTTAGTGGTCAAGTGCTAAGAAGATTGATTGCTTAGGCGTTAGCAATCATATGCTAAGGAAGAGACTGCTAGGAGCCTTACTCAGCAGTCAGAAGTAAAGGGTAGCAGAACGCTAAAGGAGATAGCATTCGCTAGCATACAAGCAGATTGCTAAGTAATAGCAATCAGTAGTCCAGACCTAAATGCTGCAATACGCTTCTGAAGGAGTCAACAGATCAGAGAGCAGATTGCTAAAAAAGCGTAGCAATCAAAAGGGTTAGCAGATCGTTCCAGCATTCTCCGAGAATGCTATGCAAGGATTATATCTAGCAACGATCACTAACACTACCGTTCTGACAAAAGTACAAGCAAAAGACAAAATCTTTCCCGAAGTAGGTCGAAATGTACTGTACGACGCCGAAAAGGACGGATAAAGTTGAACTTCTTTTGGACAAAAAAGTCGTTGTGTCTAACGGGTATGTAGATTCAAAGTTTGAATCTCCGAATATAAAAGACGAAGTCCAAAAAGAGAGAGGACTACTGCTTAACCACTGCTTCCATTCACTCACGAACCAAGGAACCTCAACCACATATGAAAAGGCATTTACTGTGAGATTCCTTTGATAAACGAAAAGTGAGAAAGTAGTCAGTTGAGAGCACGAGACTTGTAGCATTCAAAGCTCTCAACAACCGTAGTGTCCCCCACTTGAAGATCTGACACTACATTGAAGAGATTCCTTGACTTAGTTCAAGAATCCAATCATTGGGATACCTTCCATCCTAGGAAGCATCCAGCAGTCACATCTCTGAAAAGAGATTGATTCTGACGGGCTATTGCCAAAACCAAACAAGTTCGGAGAGAACTATAAAACCTCCATTACAACGAAGGACAAGTTTTACGAAGGTGCGCCCTTGACTTGGCCGGAGCTGCTGACTAGAAGATTGAAGCATCGGAGGATAGATTTATAGTGGCTAGGTCGAAGGCTCACTACCTGCTACAAGTGTTCAACAATTCCTTGTACTTCAAATATCTCCTTAGTGAATTCTCAGCGATACGGCTGAGGAGTGGACGTAGATCTATTAGATCTAACCACTATAAATCTTGTGTGTTCTTTACTGTTTTATTTCTTACTGTTTGTGTGTTGTGATTTGAAACCTAGCAACGATAGTTGCTAGAGCATATACCTGTAAGAAACCCTAAGTACAACTTCGAGCTAAACATTTTCAACAAGAACACAAGTGCAAGATAATCATTAATCTTCCACTGCATTCGTGTGTTTGCTGTTTGCTATTCACCACGACGTCTGATCTGGGACCAACAACCACGCTATTGAGTTGATTTTAATTAAACATGCATCAGAAAAGAATATAAAAAGCCCTAGAACCTGTTAGGGTTCTAGTCACAAATCATAACTAGAACAAAAACAAACATATTATTAAATTACCTCAAGAAATTGAAGAGGAACCTTCAAAGTCTTGTAAAAATTACAATGCTGAATTATTCTAACTGTAAAAGCCAACCTTTTTCGGGCATCATTGATAGAGTATTTATAGAGGAACAAAAATATATAATCTAGGTATAGGGCTAAAATATCAAAAACTTCCAAAACAGGTCAAAATCACCTTCTTGGGCTTTTGTGTCGATCGATAGGGAGTCTGTTGATAGACACACATGCAGCATCTCAATCCGCCCTTGCCTGTCCTCCGTCACGATCGACAGGGAGCCTGTCAATCAACATGCATGCATCTGTCATCTATCTCGATTGATAGGGAGCCTATCGATCGACATGCTTGCATGCATGTCGACCCTTTCTTCCTTTCTTGCCTTCGATCGACATACGACCCCTGTGCCGATCGACATGCACCACATCGATCGACACAGAGGTAATGCTTCGGGTTTTTGGCTTATCTTCTGATAAGCTCATTATTTTACTCGCTTATCTATATTATTTTCTACTATTTTATGTAGTTTTATTGATTTTATACGTATATTCTATGCATGAGTCTATATTAGGTGGTATAATGCATAATTTGGTGTGTTTCCACAGGTTATAGGCCAAATTCACTTGAAAACCGTTCCGAAAGCAGTGACGTGTAGGAGTAGCAGTGAAGAGTTCTTCCACAAGAGGAATTCGGGCGATTGGCACATGGCAATGGATGATGCTTTGAGTTAGCTCTCCAACGCAACTAGAATCGGGTCAATCGAAGTTCGAGAGAAGAAGTTATGGCCAAAACCGTGAGACCGCGCAGAAGGGGCGAGAGACCACGTCGATCGACACCAATCAGCATCGATCGATGCCAAAGAGATGGCCACGTCGATCGACGCTAATCAGCCACGATCGACGCAAGCGAGTCTGCTGGAGCGGAAATCTTATGAAAATCAGATTTATTCATATCTTTAGCCCTAGATTTGATAGGATACAAATCCACCCCTATAAATACTTAATTAAATTCGACTTTTTGAGGGATGCAATCATATTTTTCAGTTTTTAGAGTTTGGAGACATGGGAAACACGAAACCCTTTTATTTTCTTGTAAGTTCTTTATGTTTATGCAATTTAATATGTTTTCTTTTGGATTTCTATCTGCGATGAGTGGCTAGAAACCCTAGCGGGTTCTAGGGTTTGATATTATTATGGATACATGTTAGGATTAATTAATTAGGTTCATGATTCCTGTGTTTATTTTTAATTCTAGATTAATTCAAGGATCGAGAGGTGACGATTAATTTAGATGTCTAGCTTTTGATAGAAGGACCGAGTGGTGAATAATAATAGTGGGATTAGGAATACATGTTACATCTACACTATCCAAACAGATGTACTAGACTGTAGGAATTGAACTGATTTGCTTATCAGATGGACTAATTTGGTGTACTTTGAGACCGAGCAGAGATAGTCACTAATTAGTAATCTAGGTTATATTTGCCAAACAAGGAAATATAGCATTGTTGCAGTATTCCACCTGTTAAATTAATTGATTCCTACATGTTATCCATAATAAGAATTCTTCCCTAGAATCTGTGTTCCTTTAATTTGCTTTCAAAACATCTTTAAATTTTTCGTATTGTCATCTTTATTTTCTAAGTAAAACCCTAATTTTCTATTTCCTCAAACAATGAATCTTAGGATCATAGCTAGTATATAGGATAGTTTCCCCACACAATTCCCCTGTATCGATAACCTTAGGGTTTACAAATTTATTTGCCGCTGTTATTATAATTAATCTGTTAGAAATAGCAGTGATCAAATTGGCGCCGTTGCCGGGGAATTGTTAGATTTTATCGTGTTACTAGTTCGTCCTTGGATTTGCTGAATTAGGTCTTATTTTTCGGTACGTGTGCGTGTGTGAGTTTTCGAGTCTTTATCTCGTGTCGATCGACGCCACCTAGCGTCGGTCGATGTTGATCATTATTTGTTGCAATGATCGACGGACCCTAGCATCGATCGATGCCAACCACTCTTTTGTGTCGATCAACGTGAATCCACGTCGATCGACGCCGAACTGATATTTACCTCTTTTCTTCGCAGGTGCATGATCACACGAGCGAAAGGAAAAACACTCGAAGCATTTGTCCCTGAAATTGAAGCAACCTGTAGGAAAATCAAAAAGAAAGGAAAAGACAAACAACGAGAGATGGCTAAGAATCCTGAAGCACCTCTGCAAAATATGACTCCCGAGGAGCAGAGGCAATTTGTGAATGAAGTACAGCAGCTTAGAGCACAACTGCAAGCAGCCCAGGCTACTCAGGCGGAACAAGCTGCAAGACTGGCAGAGTTGAACGATAGGCAAGTTGTGATCCCGCATAGGTCCATCTTGGATCGATTTCTTCCACAACAAGCGGAGGCTGGATTCAGAGTTGGCATTGATGCCAACAACTTCGAGCTGCGCATAGGCTTTATTCAGATAGTGCAACAAAACCAGTTCGGGGGGAGAGCTGTAGAAGATCCATATACCCACCTCAACCAATTCATTGAGGTGTGTAACACTGTGAAGCAGAACGGAGTAACCCAAGATGTGTTCAGGATGAGACTGTTCTCGTTCTCACTCAGAGACGAGGCACGGTCTTGGTTTGCTGGACTGGATAAGAGTCAGATCGGGACAAGGGAGGAGCTTCGAGCAGAGTTCCTTACCAACTACTTCCCACCGAGCCTGCTGCTGGAGAGGAAAGCTGCCATTACTACTTTCAAGTAGATGTATGATGAGTCACTCTACGAGGCCTGGAAGAGATACAAAGAACTTCTACAACTCTGTCCTGGACATGGCATCGATCTGGAGATGCAAGTGTGCCATTTCTATGAGGGTTTGAATCCTCACATGAAGGAGTTGGTTGATGCATCTGCTGGTGGTATACTGATGAAGAAGAGTGGTGCAGAGAGCATGAGGTTGCTGGCAGACATGGCGTTGAATAGCTACCAATGGCCAACTGATAGACAGATTCCAGTCAAAGCTGTGGAAGCCAAGCAAGAAATTGATGTGGTTGCTAAGGTAAAAAAGCTCTGGGAAGAGATTGAAAAACTGGGCACAGCACAAGCTACAACTGTTGCAGAGCCGAGCATGGCCATTGTTCCGGTGGAGGCAGACTACATCAACCGGGGTGCAAGCAGTTCGTCTGGAACTGCTGGGACGGAGGTGAACTACATTGGCGGTGGTTATCACAATAACTACCGAGGCAATCAGGGGTATCATTACAACCATGGGCGATCTCACCCTGGTTTTTCTTACTCTTACCCTTTTGCTGCAGAACACCCTCCGTCTGGTTTTGATGTAGGTACTGGAGGAGAAATCGTGGAAAGGAAGAAATCCGTGCTGGAGGAGACGCTCGAGAAATTTATCAAGAGCTCGGATAACCGATTTGGGAAAGTAGAAACCGAAATGAAGGGGATAGCCGACCACATGCAACTGATGACAAAACACCTTCAGATGATGGACACGCAATTGAGCCAGATTGCCACCACACTTGGCAACCAACACAAGCCTGGAAAGCTTCCGAGCACAACGGAGGTGAACCCAAGGGTTCAAAAAGACTGCAAGGCCGTCACTCTGAGGTCTGGGATGAGCTACAAGGGTCCCGAGATGGTTGTGAATGATACTGAAGGCAAAAAAGTAGCAAAATTGCACGGAAGATGAATCCACGTCGATAGACAGACCTGCCACGTCGATCGATGAAGAAGAGAAAGCCCCGTCGATTGACATAGTCGATCGATGCCACGCTATGTTGATCGACGCCGACGTCTGTTCCAGGCACGAAGTTGAAGCAGTCTGAAGATCAACCCCCTCCTATACCTTTCCCACAGCGGTTCGCGAAGCAGAAAGAGGACGAGAAGTTCTCCAGATTTGTGGAGAATCTAAAGAAGGTCAGCATCAACATCCCGCTGATCGAAGCACTAAAGGAGATTCTGGGGTACATGAAGTACCTTCGGAAACTGATGAGTGGAAAGAAGCAGTTCGTGGAGAATGAGACAGTGAAGATCCACGAGCAGTGCAGCCTTCTACTTCAAAAGCAGGTGCCCATCAAGAGAAGCGATCCTGGATGATTCTCTATTCCGGTTGAGATTGGGGGACACACATTCGAGAGAGTACTATGTGATACTGGGGCCAGTATCAACCTGATGTCGTACTCCATCTACAAACGTCTTAACATCGGAGAGATGAGGCCCACCACGATCACCCTGCAGATGGCGGACATCTCTGTGTCCCGCCCGAAAGGTATACTAGAGGATGTACTCATTCGTGTGGGCCATCTCATTTTTCCTGCAGATTTTGTGGTGCACGAGATGAAGGAGGACAAGAACATGCCCATGATCTTGGGGCGTGAGTTTCTCGACACTAGCGCCGCTCTCATTGACTGTCGAGGCGGCGAGATCACACTCCAGGCGAACGATGAAAGATCACCTTTGTGATCGACAAGAGCAAGAAGAAAGCGGAGAGCAATCGAATCTCCACTACTGACGAAGGAGATGAATTTGAAGAGGGAGAAGCAGCTGCCATCGAATGGGAGCGAGGAAACGGAGGGGTGAATCTGTCAACAACGCCACCTTTTTCTGAGCTCACCACCATCATCAAGGATCGAAAGGTTTACATGGTGGATTCCAAAGGTCGGCGAGTCTGGAACCGACCTCCTTGGCGGTGATTTGAGGTATCGTCGAGCTGCGACGTTAAATTAAGCACTTGTTCGGAGGTAACCCAACCTTTTTCATATTTTCTTTTTAATTTTCATTTTTATTTTGAATTTCTATTATTTTTGCATAAACATTTATTTTGCAGTTGAATTAAAAAAAAAATTGGAGATCGGCTCAATGTCGATCGACGCAGCCTGGCGTCGATCGATGCCGAGCAGCCTGGCGTGATATACTTCGATCCTCAGCATGATCGGCAAGAAGGCTTCACGTCAATCAACGCGAAGTGCCAGCTACAACAATTTACGCCGAGCAACATCCGAAGTCTCCGGGGGATAAAAAGTGGATGTCTGAGATCCACTACCAGCTATCGTTCCCTCTTTTGTCTGATTTTCAAACTTATTCCACTCTTCGAGTTGGAAATAAGTTTGGGGGGATGTGGACAAGAGATGGAACATTCTATTCTTTATTTATTTTGCTTTTCGTATTTAATTTTTGCCTTAAATTTTAATTTTATTCTATTTTGTGGGGAGAAATTTTGAGTTTTGAGATAACCTGAATGAGATTGTGAGACTAGAATCGGTTGAAGGTTGAGTTTGAATTGATTGTGATTGTGGTTAGATGCCTATGAATGTAGAATATCGCATGATATGATTGATTTGACACTTATGCTTGCATGTTGATTGAGCTGATTTGAAATTGACTGTGGAAGAAAATTTTGAACCCTTGTGTGAGAAATTTGAGCCTTTATTTCGTTTGATGTGAGATTCACAGGTGTATTTTTATTTCTCTAGAACTTGCCTATTTTCTGTGTTGAGACTGCATAGTGTGCACAAGTTTAGGAAATGATCTTAGGCCATCTTTGTTAGCCCAATTCCCTAAACACTGTCCCTTCACATTAAATTTTCCCTAGTTAGCCATTTTTGAGCCTATACAAATTTTTTCTTTCCATGTCTATGAGATTAAGAAGAAGTATTGGTTTCGCTCATGTCTTGAGTTATGGTATATGGGGTGGAATGATTGTGAGATGGAGATAAGAAACTATAAATTAGTGGTGAAAAGATGTGTGGAAAAGAAGCTCAAAGAAATAATTAGAATTCTCATAAGCTCTCTGAAAAGAAAAGGATACAAAAATTATGTAAAGAGCATAAGAGATTCAAAATGAGCTAGAAAAAAATATGAAAAAAGTTGTGTATTTGTTGATATATTTGAGGAGATGAGGTGGATGATGAATAGATGGTGGTTGCATTGGTTGAGAATGATCAACTCAACTTAATTTAGTCACTTGGCCAAATTTTCCCTACCCTTCACAAAAGCCTACATTACAACCTAATGAAAGTCCTTTTTGATTCTAGACTTGTGTACACATTCTAGCAGTGGAGATATTAGAAAATTTGCAAGCCTATGGTAGAAATTTCTTCATACATGTTGTTGAGTGCTTTCATCTATACCTTAAACACTTGAGAGTTGAGCGATACACTTCTTGTAAGTTCTTCCGCTGTTGATGAATTTTTCGTCTCTTTCAAATTGCTTGTGTGTAGTGGATTTTTGACCCTTGACTGTGATGAATCTTGTGAGGCATTGCATTTTAATCGCATGATCTTTTGATTTCTTTCTTGCATATTGATTGAGGACAATCAAACGTTCAAGTTTGGGGGGTTTGATAAGCTCATTATTTTACTCGCTTATCTATATTATTTTCTACTATTTTATGTAGTTTTATTGAGTTTATACATATATTCTATGCATGAGTCTATATTAGGTGGTATTATGCGTACTTTGGTGTGTTTCCACAGGTTATAGGCCAAATTCACTTGAAAATCGTTCCGAAAGCAGTGACGTGTAAGAGTAGCAGTGAAGAGTTCTTCCAAAATAGGAATTCAGGCTATTGGCGCATTGCAATGGATGATGCATTGAGTTAGCTCTCCAACGCAACTGGAATCGGGTCAATCGGAGTTCGGGAGAGGAAGTTATGGCCAAAACTGTGAGACCGCGCAGAAGGGGCGAGAGACCACGTCGATCGACGCCAATCAACATCGATCGACGCCGAAGAGATGGCCACGTCGATCGACGCGAGCGAGTCTGCTAGAGCGTAAATCTGATGAAAATCGGATTTATTCATATCTTTAGCCCTAGATTTGATAGGATGCATATCCACCCCTATAAATACCTTAATTAAATTCGACTTTTTGAGGGATGCAATCATATTGTTCAGTTTTTAGAGTTTGGAGACTTGGGAAACACGAAACCCTTTTATTTTCTTGTTAGTTCTTTATGTTTATGCAATTTAATATGTTTTCTTTTGGATTTCTATCTGCGATGAGTGGCTAGAAACCCTAGCGGGTTCTAGGGTTTGATATTATTATGGATACATGTTAGAATTAATTAATTAGGTTCATGATTCCTGTGTTTATTTTTAATTCTAGATTAATTCAAGGACCGAGAGGTGACAATTAATTTATATGTCTAGCTATTGATAGAAGGACCGAGAGGTGAATATTAATAGTGGGATTAGGAATACATGATACATCTACACTATCCAAACAGATGTACTAGACTGTAGGAATTGAACTGATTTGCTTATCAGATTGACTAATTTGGTGTACTTTGAGACCGAGCGGAGATAGTCACTAATTAGTAATCTAGGTTATATTTGCCAAACAAGGAAATATAGCATTGTTGCAGTATTCCACCTGTTAAATTAATTGATTCCTACATGTTATCCATAATTAGAATTCTTCACTAGAATCTGTGTTCCTTTAATTTGCTTTCAAAACATCTTTAAATTTTCCGTATTGTTATCTTTATTTTCTAAGTAAAACCCTGATTTTCTATTTCCTCAAACAATGAATCTTAGGATTATAGCTAGTATATAGGATAGTTTCCCAACACAATTCCCCTGGATCGATAACCTTAGGGTTTTCAAATTTATTTGCCGCTGTTATTATAATTAATTTGTTAGAAATAGCAGTGATCATCTTCTAACTTGGTCGACTTCCCGTGTGTCAATCGAAGCGGCAACTATGTGTAACTCGGCTTTTTTCATCATTTGACCTCTTTTTAGCCCTAAATATCTGCAAAACTCTCCATCAAGAGCATATCATCCTATATAATAGACTCATGCACAAAAACGACTAAAAATATAAACTAATTAACCTAAAAAATGGAGAAAAACATGGATAAGTGAGTAAAAATATGAACTTATCAGCTATATAATCCAGTTGACCACGAACTCGCTCTTCTGCAGTCCATTCCTCAAACGGCTTGTCCACCATTACGTATGGTCCTGCTACATCTTCTCCTACCCTGGTTTTTACCTTTTAGATTTTGGTTGGTCCTTTCTCGATCACTTGTTTCATTTCTAGATGAATGTTCATCATGGTGATCAACGACCTTTTTCTCCAGGTAGAGTAGGCTTCAGGTGTGAACTTTGCAAACTTCGCGTTGTGTGCCATTGTTTTGAACCTGAGCTAAACACAGAAACACAGATATGCAAGAAAAATATGGATCTTGTCCTAAGCGACTCAGAAGCAGCTAGTCTGTAAAGACTAACAGCTTTGATACCACTTGTTGGTCCCCATTCAGAGTGATTTATATGCAGTGGAAGTATTAATACGATCTTGCTCTTATCTTACTAAGGTCACGACTTAGCAAGTGTTTATCAAATGTGTTATCAGCTCAATTCTTCGTTAATCCAAATTGCAGGTTATACTACAACACTTGATGTGTTAAGTTTTAAATATATGTATGCACAAAATATAACGAAAAGGCAGTAAAGACACAAGGGTTTAATAGTGGTTCGAACAACTGTTCTACGTCCACTCTTCACTCCTCCGACTGAAAATTTCACTAAAAAGATTAAGTACAAGGTTAGGCCTGATCTCTAACATTGAGCAGCTCCTCCGTCTGGTCAGCGCACACCTTCAAGCACCTTGGTCTTCAATCCTTCAACCGGTGTCGCTCCATAGAGTGAGGACAAACCTCCCTTCTCCTTGGACGTCGACTGTTGGGAGTTTTATAGTTCTTCCTGGAACCTATCCTTGTGTTGGCGATGTCCGTAGAATCACGCTTGCACAGTAATTGTGACTGCTAGATTCTCTCCATAGTAGAAAGAATCCCAAAATAACCTTGGAAGCTTAACTTCGCAGGTCTCCAACTTTAGAGATGAAAGATTGTGGAAAGCTTCAGTCAAGAACTTAGCTCAGTTGAGTTCGCGTAATGTAGAGAGTGTTTTTGATCTCTTTCTGTTATCTCTGTGTGTAGAAATTCGTGAACCTTTGAATCAAATAAGGATGATATCTATTTATAGGTGAAGATTCAAACGGCTGTTTGAATCTTATCCGTTAGACTCAAAGGCATTGCTCGACTATCTGCAATTTTCCTTTTTCTGCATTGGACATAGACTCTTCAAGTATCCTAATCTCTGATTGGCGTAGCATATATTTGTAGTCGTCTTTGTCAGAACGGATCTCTTGGTGTAGATCTGAAACCTCCTTTGTGTTTGATGATTGTTCTATCCTCTGATTCGTCGGGTTTCCTTGTGATTTGGATCCGTCTGATTTACGACTCTGTAACTTCTCTTGATTGCTGATTGTCGTTTGCTAGCCGTTAGCATGCGGCGGGTATCTCAGCAGTTTGAGCTAAGACCTTCGGTTTCTGCTGGAGTTACTTCTTCGGCATTCTTGTAGCGTTCCTCTGCATTGCTGGCCTTATTCTTCTTTCGCAGTCTTCAACAATTCATCAAGTCTGCTGACTCCTTCATCTTCCTTGATTCTTCTTCTTTTTAATTCGATTACAACTCGAGTATGAATTCCTATACATGACTTTTACAATCGACTCGATACTGAGTTGATAGAGCTTTGATGCACCAAAACATATCAAACTATGACTATGAATCAATTACAACAGAAGAAGTTTTATAATATCTAACAATATTGCTAACACTTTCTATGATCAAGATTTAACATTGCACTCAGCTTTAACGTTTTTTATAACATACTTTTAGGATGTAAACATTCTGTGATTTTAAAATTTCAGGAAACTTATAATTGAAAATAAACAATTTAATTTAAATTAACTTCTAAATAATTTCAAAGTAATAGAAAACAAAATATAAATTCACTCTGGAAAAATTAAATATATAGTAACTATTTTTCTTGTTTTTTAACATCTTGTGTTAAAATTACCAATTATTTATAAAATATTATGTTTTTATTGCTAAAATATAAAAGTTTATCATAATTATATAATTGAGGAAAAGTTGTGTTAACTATTATAATTAATCTTAAAAGAGTGAGTCTCTAGGTTTGTGAGATATTTATGAAATATTTATATATACAAATGATATACATTTAACAATATATATTTTTTTATTAAATTATATATTTTATACATATCTTATCTTGTCACACAATTTTTGACATTCTAAAATTAATAATGAATAGAAAGTGAACAAAAGATTTTCTTTGTTCAGCATTTGCACATTATAAAACATATATTTGGCAAATTACAAATCATTACATATTTCACAGGAACATGTTGTGAAATTGTTCGATGGCAAATTACATCAACTCCACAGATACAATAATCATGGCCGCTCTCTCTTCTCTTCCTCCTTCCCATCTCCCTCATCTCACCCACTGCATCTCCGCCCTCTTCCGCCGCCACCATCGCCGCCTCGTCGCCCTCCTTTCTTCCGCGACCCTCTTTACCCTAACTATCCGCCACCTCCAATCCCTCTCCCTCCACCACAAGTCCCTCCTCATCGCCCGCCACCTCCTCTCCAACCTCACCCTCCTCAAATACTTCATGCAAACTCCCGCGGACGCCCCATCACCACCGCCCGCTGCCGCCATGAAGCTCAGGGACCTCGACGCCGTCCTCCTCCTGCTGCTCCTCTGCGAGCTCCACCAACACGACAGCGAATTCCACGATGTACCACCCTCGCGGTGGCGCGCGATGCTCTCCGACTATGCTTCCGACTCCATTTTGAGACTGTCCAACTTTGGGGGATGCTCTAATGGCGAAGCTCTGAATCACTTCATTGAGTCTGCCCGGAGATGCTGGAATCTGGTTGGTGTGATGGGCTGCGGCAGCAGCGGTGAAGTGAAGGAAGGGAGAGAACCCGCGGCGTCAGCCTCGGCGGTAGTTGCGCTGCCGTCGGTGGCGGTGAGTGGAGGGGAGGAGTGCGCGATATGTAGAGAAGAGATGATGGAAGGGAGAGATGTGTGTAAGCTGCCATGCGCCCATTTGTTTCATTGGATTTGCATTCTGCGGTGGCTCAAGAAGAGAAGTACGTGCCCCTGCTGCCGCCACCGCCTCCCCACCGATGATCTCCGCCGCGAGATTCAGCGGCTGTTGGAGGATCTGGCAGTCGTCGGCGGTGGCGGTGGATTCAATCATGATTTATTATAGGGGGAAACTTGATTTTTTATTCTTGTCATTTTCAATGATGAATGTGTGACGGGAGAGGGTCTTGTGAAATTAGTGTAGAAAACGAACAGATGTGAAAACTGCATTTATTATACATTTTATTATTATTTTATTTTTAAAACTAAAATTAAATTCTCATGCTCCAATTCTGTGGTTTTAGTATCTCATGAGTCATGACCACTTTTATTCTACTGCAATTTGTTTTAAGCTACAAATCTATAACATATATAATCATTAGTATGATATTCCGTATGTTAAAACTATGATGATTTTTCTAGATATCATCAATAATGACAGATATCTAAGCTTAGTGTTGTATACCAAAAACAATTTGAGACTCCCAACGAAAGTGGTTAAAACCTTCTTATTTTGGTTCAATAAATTATGGAATTAAGTTTCATTAAGGATAATTAATTTGAGGTAAGATTATTAATCTATTCCAATAAAAAATAGTATTATTTTATTTTGGTAATAAAATTATATGCTTCTAGTATGAAGATATCAATTAGTGATGGGATGCATTGACATATTTTGTTATGATACATAAATCCAACAAACATAAAGAAATTATATTTGTTATTGAATATTGAGGAAATGAGGAGTAAGTAGTAACAATTTTGTATAATGAATGATAGTATAGCTTAATAAAAGATTAAAAATAACGTCAAATGTAATATACTATAGCTGATAATAGTCTTTAAAATTTAGAATCGAACTCTCTTAATATTTAATCAAAAAAGATTAATGTGAGAGCATAGAAACAAGGGGTGAGTTGGAGAAGGGAACATCACTCATTGTAGATAACAAACAAACATTTGGTTTGTTGTGGTTTCGGTGAAGGTGGAGAGTAGGGAGTGATGCCCAAAAATCTTTCGTTTCCACCCACAATAATATATGTGTCCAATAATTTCCCTCACACATTTTATTTTATTTTTTATATTTATATCCCATCGATATATATATATCTCCTATTCAATCAAAGAATTTGGTTAAAGAGGAGCCACGTGCTTGGATATTATGTTTTAGTTTCAACCCTTGATTTGTATGTCATTTTCATTTCACAAATCACAACTACATTCAACCAATTGTTTTATGGCCAATCAATTTTTAATATTTTGTATTTTCTAATGTATCTTTGATTTTCTCTTCAAATTACTTCATATATCAACAAGAAATCAACATACTAAGATGTTAGGTTTCTTGTTAGAGAAATCCTCCCTTACTAATTTTGATGTTTTGGTGGGTCAAAGAATATAAGCCATCTTAGTCAGTTTTTCCAGTTTCTAGAGTTCTAAACTATAATCCTTGTATAGGACCAATCGAATTGTAATAGAACTTAGACTGAAGATCGAGCAATGGAGAATGCTCGAGAATTGACTATCATCACGCTTGGCCTTAACCGAAAACTGAGTTGGAGCACTCAGTTTAGGTCTAACCATACTTACAAGGAGAAGTCAGTATGAGGGCCTTCCCGAACTGACTAAGGAGAAGTCAGTTTAAGGGATTACCATACTGATATGGGAAAATTAGTATGAGGGCGTTTCCCATAATGACTATGGAAAGTCAGTATCCGGACTTACCATATTGACCGTGTGAAGTCAGTATGAGGGCTAAACTGTACTGACTCTTAGAAGTCAGTATAAGAAGCCTAATTCAGACTCAGGCAATTGCAAAATGTCGAAGTCAGTGCGAGGTTATCCAAAAACTGGGTTCCTCGGGCTGTAAAGAAGTCTGACGAAAAGTTAGTGTATCGTACACTGATAATGGGCAGAGCAGAAAGTAGACCTAAGGCATGCGCTACGATTGGACAATATAATTCATGAGTCTAACGTTTGGATATATACGTCTAACAGATAGAAATTTAAATTGTCTTAGACTCTCCTCTCTATATAAATACCTGCCCTCTCAACCTTAACAGGTTACCTGAACTGAAATTCAAAATCATCTAGTCTAAAGAGACAAAGGGCAAATTCAAGTCATCTCTCCAAAAAACACTCTCGGAGTTTTTCCGTGTTGTAAACACAAGACTTGAGTCTCCGACTCAAGTTACCCACCGTGCTATCTTCTCCTAGCATGAGGCTGAAGCTTTAAGCTGAGGCTCTTCTTGGTGACTATATCTCTCTGAGATATTTTCACAGCAATCAGTTTCCTAGTCTGGAATTCTGATTCTCACGGGCATATGCCAGCCACTTGTGTTCTGGGAAGAACCTCTAAATATCCAACCATTATGGGAAGCATCATTAAACATCCACCTACAAAGAAGGAGGCTGCGGGGTGCGTCCAAACATCAACCTGAAGACTAAGTCTACAAGGAGTTCCTGGGAGAGTGTCATAGTTGACCGGAGGACGGAGGTGCCACGGACTGTGTATAGATTGTAAGAAGGCTTGTATTCATTTAGTAAATTATCCAGACCTTGTGTCTGAAGATTGGATGTAGGATATTGAAATCCGAACCACTATAAAATCTCTGTGTGCTGCTTTACTGCTTTCCATATACTTGCTATGTTTTCTGTTTCACAAACTGACTACTTGTGCCTTCAATAATTGTCCAAGTATTGAAGAATATACATTGTGAAACTGAATTAAGACGGAATAGAGACTTAAGCTTAAACTAACTGCACACAAAACTGGCTCTGCCCTGTTTCAACGAACCAGTTCTTGTGCTTACATCTACTTCCGCTGCATACACAAAGCCTTCTGCTGCACATATTCCACTCTAATTTTGGGACCAACAAGTGCTATCATGCGCCAAGGTTCTTACAGACTACGGTTCTATTGAGTCACTTAGGACCAGATCTCTATTTTTTACGCTTGGTTCTGTTTTTCTGCACTTGGTTTCTGTTTTGTGTGTTTTAAGCTTAGGTACACAGAGATAGCTCAGATCACGAAACGTCCAAAGTACTCATCAGAAGACTTTGAGATATGGAAGAAATGTTCATTGAGCATGCTGAAGAATGTCCTTCCAGAAATGGCAGAGGTTCTATCTACCGGACCAATAAAGATCACTAAGGTGAATACTCAGCTCGGAGGAGTAGAAGGTCAAGAGATAGTGGAGATGCCTTATGCAGAATGGACAAACGATGACAGAGTTCATTTTCAGCTGGATGCAGTGGCCATGTAGCTCATGTTACAATCCTTACCAGCGCCACCGGTTATTGAAGCCTTAGAGCACAACAACGCCAAGAAGATGTGGGAATTTCTTGGCTCACTCAGTCAAGAAACAACTCAAATGAAGCGAAATAAGCTTCAAAACTGTGTGGATAAGTATGAATCTTTCCAAATGCTTCCAAGTGAGAACATCAAATCAATGGAAACAAGATTCAATGCTATTATCTGCGACCTGAAAAACTTTGGGAGAATATATGAAGTTGTTCATATGAATGAAAGTATTCTCTCCAAGATGCCCAAGGAAGATTGATTCGTCAAGGCTACCAACCTGAAGGATAATGATCTCTCTCATATGACGACCAAGGATGTATTCGCCCAGCTCCAAGCCCATGAATGGGACATCCAAATGGAGAACAAAAATGAAGCAGTGCGAAGTGTTAGCATGCTTCCAGAAGGAGATCCTGCCTTTTTCGCAAAAAGGGAGTTCAAAAGAAGGCCTCAAAAGCCTTATCAAGCTGCCAGATCTTTTGGACAAACGTCCACATCTAAGTCAGCACCAACACATTCCTACCCGAAAAAGGAGGAAGAGAGCTCAGTTGAAGAGCTTGAGGAACAAATGAGGAAGCTGACTAGACTTCTTGAGATAGCCAAATCCAAGAAGGAAGGTTCACAGTCAAGTGAACTGATGTTCAACGACAAACCTCCCAGAGGTTGTTTGAATACAACTCTCTAGACCACCTCAAGTACAAGTGCCCACTAGTTTCCAGTGAGGAAAGGGAGCGCTTGAAGAGGGTGTTCGAAAAGAAAGCGTCCATAGCAGTTGCTAAGGCCATGCTTACCAGAACTGAGGTGCATGACATCTCAAACAATGACAATGGCTACTTTACATCAGACGTTGAGGCTGCGGAAGAAGCCTTCCTGGTGCTGATGGCAAAGCTTGGAGAAGAGGAAGAAACTGAAGCAGAGTCTAATACTCCGGTACACATTTCCAACTCAGTTTCTATTCCTATAGCATGCATAAAAGACAACTCTGAATCCTATTGCTAAGATTTAGAGGATGTTACTCTTGAAACTTTGAAATGAGAATTTGCAAAGTTTTATGAGTTAAAAAATGTCTTGGCATGTGAAAATTCTTCACTGAAACTTAAAGTTTCAAAATTGACTGAAGAGATCCAAGGAACCAAGTCAGTAATTGAAGACTTAGCTAAACTTAGAGAAGAGCATTCTATGTTACTTAAATCGTATAAATCTCTATCTGAAGAATGCGCATCTCATAAACTGAAAATTGCTAGTGATCAACATCTTATTTGTTCACTATACTCTAGTACTCGCAAAGTTTTAGAAGCTATAAGTTTACAAACACATTCCTCTGATAAGTCAGGTTTACGCTTTACAGACAATAACTTGAGCAATCAGACTTCTTCTTCCAAAACTGGGAATATCTCAAACCATCACTTTAAGAAGAACTCTAGTTTAGAAGTTAAGCTGCTAGGTAAAGGAGTAGTCAGTATGGACAAAAACTCCTCTGAGGCTGATCAGGAAAGAAGGGGACAGTCAGTTTCAAAACTGACTTCAGCACCCAAGTATAGAAAGGATTTAACTTTCAAGTCAAACAAACCTGAGATGAAGCCTAACCTACCTAGGAAGTGGAGTAAACGACATGCTTATAACTCTAGAAAACCCACTTCGACAGCTAAAACTGAACTTTATTGAAAGTCAGTTTCATTTTCGGACTCTAGGAATCCAAGGTTCTCAACTCATGAAAACAGAACTTATCTGTATAGAAAGAACATCTATAAGAAGTCTCAGACCAATGTTCATTCTAACTTTAGGACTAGAGAGACTACACGCACCGAACCAAGTTTCCGAGAACCTAGCCGATACTTAGTTTCAAGGAAGTCAGTTTCTAGGAAGTCAGTTCCTAGATACTCAGTGTTAAGAAACTCAGTTTTAGGTCAGGTTCATTACACTCACCTTCTCTTACCAAGCATGTATAAAAATAGCTTGAATCATTTGAAAAGGAAGATATTGGTAGATGAATGTGCAACACCTAGATATAAGGTGAAGCAAGTATGGATTCCTAAAGAATGGATCCATAACACTAACCCTGCAGGACCCGCCGAAACACGGGTACCTTTTTTCTAACCTAATATGTTATGCAGGTACAAAGTCACCAGGTCGATCTAAAAAGAAGAAAAGAGCGTGGATCTTTGACAGTGGATGTTCAGCTCACATGACCGGTGACGGTAAACTTCTCTCAAAACTGAGAATGACAAGAGGACCACTTGTCAGTTTTGGAGATGATTCAAAAGGCAGGGTAATCGGCAAAGGAGAGTGCTGGATCAATGACAAAGACTCCCAAAAGACTATGCTGAAAGGTGTAAAGAAAGGAAGTCTCTACTTTTTGGATTGGGAGAGTGGAAAGCTAGATACATGTCTTGTCGCTACGAGCTCATCCCAAGAAGGAGTCAACTGACTGTGGCATAAAAGGCTTAGCCACCTGAATTTCCAGTCAATCAGACATCTTGCTAAACACAAGCTTGTGGAAGGCCTATGTCAAGTTAGTTTCAAGAAAGAAGAAGGTGTCTGCCGAGCAGGCAAAATGGGGAAGCAAACCAAAGCTTCATTCAATAATCAAACCATCATAGCAAGCACAGAAAAGATCCTTGAACTTCTTCATATGGATCTGTTTGGACCAGACAAGTCGCCTACCATTGGATGTAAAAGGTTTAATCTGGTAGTAGTAGATGACTACTCTAGATACACTTGGGTAAGGCTGCTGAGAACAAAGGATGAAGTGAAGATCCAACTTCCAGAGCTCATCTTTCAAGTGCAAAACAACACAGGGGTCATTGTCAAAAGACTCAGATATAACAACGAAACTGAGTTTTGCAATGGTCGACTAATGGATTTCTGTGCTGATGCTGGCATTGCTCATGAGAAGTCAGCTCCAAGGATGCCTCAACAAAATGGCCTTGCTGAACGGAGAAACAAGACACTCAAGGAGACAGTCAGGACAATGTTCGCCGAAGCTGACTTGAAACAAGGTTACTTGGGAGAAGCCTTGATGACGGCATGCTATACTCAGTACAAAAGTGCCATCAACAGCCGCCATCATAAAACCCCATATGAAGTATTCAATGGTCTTAAGCCTTCTATAGCTCATCACCATGCTTTCGGTTCACCATGTTACATCCATAATAATGGAAAGTCAAAACTGAATACATTTAGTCCTAAGGCTGATGAAGGAGTGTTCCTTGGATATGGACATCCTTCATACAAGGGATACAAAGTACTCAATAAGACAACCGACTTGTGGAAGTAACATACGTTGTTGTTTTTGATGAGTCTATTCTAGTGCGCAGGACCTTGAAAGTACTAGAAATTGGTGATCCTGATCTCAACAATAGGAATGAGAAACTGAATACTGATAAGGAAGATCAAAGTCAAGTTTCTCAAACCAATTCTATAGATGATCACGCAAGTGCTCCAGATGATGAGGTCGGCCCACCAATTGATCTAACAAAAGCCTTTGGGTCATTGACGATGCTCCCAGACATCGATCAAGAGGGATCTTTAGAAGGTCAAAACAGAGCACAGTCTGAGGGTCAAGTTGGAACAGAGTTGCCAACTCAAATTGACCTCACTAAAGGATAAAATGCTCACTTTGAAGATGCCCAAGCGTGTACAACCAAAGAAAATCATGGAATCCAAGATATAGGAGTCTTCACCGGAGAAGGAAACTACAGTCAAACTGACTTATTTGGAGTTCCAGTGTCTGGAGCAGACGGTACTGAGTACCCTGAAGATTTTGTCCAAACCATTGAAGTCAACCAGCTCCAAAAGCCGAAATGGTTAAGAAACTATCCTGAAGAAGCTGTGCTTGACAGTGTTACCAACTCAGCTCGCACGAGACAAGGAAGTGCACTCTTGACCTGCTTCATATCTCAGGAGTCAGAGCCGACGAAAATTGCAGATGCTCTGAAGTCCACTGACTGGATCAATGCAATGCAAGAAGAGCTTGCTGAATTCAAGAGAAATGAGGTCTGGAACTTAGTAGACATACCTACTCATCAGTCATTTACCGGCACAAAATGGGTCTTCAAGAATAAGAGAGACAAAACTGGGAACATAGTGAGAAATAAAGCAAGACTGGTGGCAAAAGGATATGCTCAATGTGAAGGAACTGACTTCGACGAAACTTTTGCTCCAGTGGCCAGAATTGAAGCAATCTGCTTATTCCTTGCTTATGATGCGTACAACAACTTCACAATCGTTCAGATGGATGTGAAGAGTGCCTTTCTGAATGGGGAGCTGAAAGAAGAGGTCTATGTGGAGCAGCCCCCTGGCTTTGAAGAAGGAAACCAAGTTTACAAACTGAGAAAGGCTCTTTATGGGTTGAAGCAAGCACCCAGAGCTTGGTATTAGACTCTCGAAGCTGCAAGAAGAATAGTCAAATGCCTGAAAGGAATTGAGTCCTTAGGTATTTGGTACTTAAAATCTGACAAACTGACTCTCAATGCTTATTCAGATTCAGATTTTGGAGGATGCAGAATCAACAGGAAGAGCACAAGTGGAACATGTCAGTTCTTAGGTCATAAGCTTGTGAGTTGGTTCAACAAGAAACAACACTCAGTTGCCACGTCTACAACTGAAGCTGAGTATGGTGCCGATGCAAGCTGTTGTGCTCAAGCACTTTGGATCAAGCAACAATTTCTTGACTATGATGTCGAAATTGGGTGTGTGCCGATCTATTGTGATAACAGTAGTGCCATGTGTATCACAGAGAACCCAGTTCATCACTCCCGCACAAAGCACATCGACATGAGCTACCACTTCATCCGATATCATGTCGAAAAGAAATATGTTTCAGTAGAGTATATCCGAATTGACGATTAACTAGCTGACATCTTCACCAAACCCCTCCTAGAGACCAGATTCAAGTAGCTTTGCTTAAAACTGGGTCTACTGGAAGTTGATGATGTCCTTATTGGAGAAGAGTAGTGGTAAAACTAACTCTAAGCTCTCAGTTTTCAAACTCGATGCTAAGGGGATTCATCACAGCATCCAAAGAGCATAAACTCACTTTCAGTCGAACTGACTAATGAAGATGCACTCAGTTTCTGGTTCATACTTAGAAGATCTCAAAAGACGGATGCAGAAATAAACTGAGTACCAACTCTAAGTTTAGAAACTGACTCTCGAGTCAATTCTTGGAATTTCAAAAGAGAGGAATTCGAATTCCAAAGGCGATCGCTCTGGTTACATCGCAATTAATGGGTATCTTGCATTGATGAATCAAATTTAGACACGTGGAAAATGCTCCTTACCACGTCGCTCCAGTCAAATTTGAATCGCGCGTCGCGAGGCCATGAATCTCAATCGCCACTGAAGATACGAAAATCAAAAGGTCACAAGGTACACCTACCCAATTTAAATGACTTTTCTCTCTGCTATAATTAGGGTTCAATATTTTTGTTTCTCTTGTGTGTGAAATATCTTCCAAAAAGAAACCACAAGAAACAAAAACTTGTCTTCAAAATCTCAATTGCCGAACCCTCCCTTCCAAGTTTTTACTTCGTCTTCACCAAAACTTCCCTCAGTTTTGGGAAAATGGTGTTAGAACCTAAACCTCCAGATATAAACTCACCACCCTTTTTGGGTGCGGTCAAAGAGGGGGAAAAGAAGTATGGGAGGTGCAGAAGACATCAGAAATGAGTGTGAGCAGGGCAAACAGATTGTAGAAGGAGCAGAAGATATCATAACATATCTTCTTCCGTTGAAGTCTCAATCCACAAATCAACAAAGCTCACGGCTCTGAAGTGACATGCCAGCAACGGAGCATGATCACTTAGAAAACTTCTTCGCCTCTTGTCCTTGCCACAAAAGGCATTCATAAAGGAGAACCTGATGAATGAAGAAGAAGAAGGGAAGTGGAAAAGAAGAAAAGGGAAGACATTCCATCTTTCACTTCCATAAAGTGCAAAGCCCACCCGCACTACCTCCCAGACTGAAAAACTGCTGGAAGACTGATAAGTTAGGATTTTTACCAACTTATCTAGCTGTTCTTTGATTGATTGTGTGATGTTCAGACTGTTTTTAGTGTCTTTTTCATGCATGGATTGACTTTTGTGCACGTAATGTCGTGTTTGATAAATCATGTCTGTTTTTAGTCGAAAACATGGAAGAATCGGAATTCCAGTCCAGGTCCACGTCGATCAACTCCAGGGCACGTCGATCGATGAGGAAATTGAAGTGGAGTGATCGACGAGTGGAAGGAGTGATCGACGAAGGCTGCAAAACAAGCTCACGTCAATCGATGCCAAGGCACATCGATCGACGAAGGTGTTTCAAAGGTGTCGATCGACGCTGATCTCCGACGATCGACGCGAATGTGGGTTTTCCTAATCTGAACCTGATTTGAAGATGGAGACATATCTAATCCTAGATGTTGTTTGATACATCTTTCATTATTATAAATAGCCATGTAAAATTCGAAATTTGGTGTGGAAATCAATATAGCAATTAAGAGTTTTTAGAGTTGAAGAATTTTGAAGATTTCCAAGAGTTTTTAGAGTTTATGATTGAAGACAGAATTTTGTGGGAAGACGTTCAGACCCAAGTTTTTATGCAATTCAGGTTTTATTTTTCTATGATGAATATTGCTATGAATATGTGTAACTAACTTCCTTCTCAGATTCTAGGGTTCGAATTTTTATCATTGTATACATGTTTGATTAACTGAATTATTTTCCCTTTCCCTTCGTAGTTTGTGAAATCTATGCTTATTCATAATCTTGAGTTTGCTGGCCACATCTTAGGATTAATTTGTTTATTACATGAGACGTAACTGTAATAGTTTTCAATGGAAAGAGATCTTCACAATATAATTTGATTTCTTGTTGTAACTGAAGGAGATAAGTTATAGGAATAAATCTGTAGATCTTTGGAGTTAGTTAGTTCATCTTTAGACCGAGCGGAGATAGATAATTGACTAATCTACTTTATTAATTGTCCAACAAAGAAGTTCATAATATTTTTCTGATGTTTCACTACACAGAGGAATTAAATTGGGAATTAATCAATTCATTCATCCATGTCATACTTGATAGGTAGATATCCCTGGAATCTGTACTTCTCATAATCTTTCATCACAAGTATTTTAATTTCCTGTTTAATTTTAATCTGCAAATATTACAATTTTCAAAACAAACAAAATCCAAAAATTTGATTTTCCCTAACCAGTGTTTTGAGAGCTTGTGATTTAGTACTTAAGGTTTTTCGTTATTTCATTCCCTGTGGGATCGATAATTTTCATTTGCCGCTATATTATTAGCATTGCTAAGTTGCTAGTAAAATAATTTAGCGATCAAATTTTGGCGCCGTTGTCGGGGATTGAATAGAAATAATCTTACTATTAAATTTGTGATTGAAATACTGATTTAGGCTGTAATTTTCGTACTTTTCTTCAAATTTTCGTACCTTTCGTCATTCACGTTGTTCGACGTGACACACACGTCGATCGATGCAGTTGTTATTTCCACGTCGATCGATGCTATATCTCGTCGATCGACGCCGTAGTGTTTTCAGAATTTCAACTTTTCAATTTCAGTTCGTTTTGTTTTATTTTTAGTCTTACCTCACTACCTCCTTTGTTGTACAGGTAGTGCATGAGTACGAGAGCTAGAGGAAAGGACCCGCTTTATTATCACCCGGACATTGAAGCCACTTGCAGAAAGATCCGAAGGAATAAGCGTGCTCACGAAAGCTCGAGTAATCAAGCGATGGACGATAACGTACCACCGCCAATTGTTCAACAACATCCACCAATACTAACTGCAGAAGAGCAAGTTGTGCTTCTCCAAGAAGTTCAAGCTATGAGGGCACAAATCCAACAGTTAAATCTGGAAAGAGACCTCGAGAGGAACAATCCGAATGGAAGGGATCTTCGCTGTAACCCACTATTTGAGGACAATCCCGATAATGAAGAGGATGATAACCCAAATTCGCCAGAGGAATCTGACGATGAGGAAGAAGAGGAGGCCATGCAGAACCTATATAAACCTCGGTACAGGGAGACAAACTTCAGAATTGGCATCAATGCTAACAATTTTGAGCTGAAGACTGGATTGGTGCAGATGGTGCAGCAAAATCAATTCGGAGGAAGAGCCACTGAGGATCCTTATGCACATCTGGATAAGTTCGTTATGCTCTGCAATACTGTCAAAATCGGAGGAGTCAGCAAGAGTGCCATCCGAATGCATCTGTTCGCATTCTCTTTGAGGGATAAGGCACAATCATGGTTCAATGCACGAACAAGGAAAGTATAAACACATGGACTGAATTGAGGAATGAATTCCTGGAAAACTTCTTCCCTCCAAACGTCATTAGGCAGAGAAGGAAGGAAATCATCAGATTCGCTCAAAGACCTGATGAGAGCTTCAGTGAGACATGGGAACGATTCAAAGAACTACTGAGATCTTGCCCCGAACATGGCTTTCCGCCAGGAGAACAGGCAGAAGCATTCTACGAAGGACTGAATGATAAGACCGTCAAGTTGGTGGACACCACACTGGGAGACACCATCATGACGAAAAGCGGAAAGAAAGCCATGGAATTCTTCCAAAAGATGGCCAACAACACTCAATGGTGGTCCTCAAGTCGAACTCGGCCTGTGAAAGCAGTCGAGAAAGTTGCCGAACAACCTGATTTGGCAACCGAGCTGAAAAAGCTAAAAGAAGAGTTCGCTACACTGAAGCAAGAGAAAACAGTCGCTGCAGTTGAGACAGTGCAACCTCCACCTGAGGGGGATGGTGCCGAGGTAAATTTATCCAAAGGGGCGGTTATCAAAATATCTACCGAGGAGGATATCAACAACCCAATCAGCAGCATAACCAGCCCTATGCTTATAATCACGTGAGGAATCACCCAGGATTTTCCTATGCAAACCCTCAAGCTGCGGAGCAGCCACCACCGGGAATTGTCGTACAAGATGGGGCAGTAGTTGAGAAGAAGAAGCCAAATCTCGAGGAGATTTTGGCTAAATTAATGGAAGGCTCCACTGATACGGAAGCCAAGCTAAAGCAAGAAATCTCGGGCGTGAACACTAAGGTTGATTAGGTGCAGAAGCATGTGCAGATTGTAGAGAACCAGATCAGCGAGATTGCCGATCCCTTCGGAACTAAACAAAAGCCGGGACAACTCTCGAGCAACACTCAGGTCAACCCCAAGAATCAGAATTAGAGGAACCAAGTGAATGCCATAACTCTGAGAGGGGGAAAATTGTATGAAGGGCCAAAGCAGGCAGGGAAAGATGCCCGGGAGGAAGGAGAAGCCGAGCAAGACGAAGAAGCTGTCGCAGACGAAGCCCCATCGACCGATGCGGGGTCTCTATCGATCGATGCAGTGCAAAAAGCCACGTCGATCGACGTCCGCTCACATTCCGCCACCAAAAAAACCTCCTTTGCCATATCCGTAGCGGTTTGCCAAGACAAAGATGAACGAGAGGTATGCACGCTTCCTGGAAACTATGAAGGAAGTGCATATCAACATTCCATTGGTAGAAGTCCTGCAAGAGATGCCCGGATACATCAAATTTTTGAAAGACATGGTCTCTTAGAAAAGACCCTTCTTGGAGCATGAGACGGTCAACCTGTTCGAAGAATACAGCACCATAATTCAAAAGAAGATGCCAATCAAAAAGGACGACCCAGGCTCCTTCACATTCTCTTGTGTTATCGGAGGGGAGTCCTTTGGGAAAGTTCTCTGCGATTCTGGTGCATCGATCAATCTGATGCCGCTGTCACTTTTCAAGCGGTTGAAAATTGGAAACATCAAGCCCACAACAATCTCACTTCAGATGTCCGATCGATCAGTGTCTTATCCAAAAGGCATCGTGGAAGACGTGCTGGTGAAGGTAAAAGATTTCATCATTCCAGCTGATTTTTTGGTGCTCGATATGGAAGAGGATCGGAACATTCCTCTGATTCTTGGAAGACCATTCTTGCAGACCAGAGGGGAATTGATCGGCATTCGACACGACAAACTAACATTCTGGGTGAACAACGAGTTAGTCACATTCTCGATCTATAAGGCAATGCAGAAGCACAATGAAGGAAGCTATCAAGAAGAATACAATATGATCAATTTCTTCAGCCCGATAATGTCTTCTCCCTTCGCCTCTCTCAAAAGTGAACCGGACATTCTGGAAAACTGCCTGCAACACTCGCTGTTCTCGTCAACAAATCTAGACGAGGTAGACGAGGAGATCTTGGATCTGGTCATGGAGCTGGATGTGTTTGAGGAGATAACTCGAGAAAAAGAAACCAAGAGAGAACCACTGCCTAGCCACTACTGCTAGAACCAGTGAGAAAAAGATGAGGGAAAGCACATGTCGATCGACGCCACTGTCTTGTCGATCGACGCTGCTTGGAAGCCCATGTCGATCGATGGAGCATCTTCGTCGATCGACGCCAATCTGGAAAACCCATCCTCCAGCTCTGATCCACCACTTCTGGAACTCAAGACACTTCCGGCACATCTCAGGTACGCATTTCTGGGTTCTAATTACACTTAGCCTGTTATTGTTTCTGCCTATCTTACACAGGGGGAGTTGGACAAATTATTGCGAGTTCTACAGAAATACAAGTCCGCCATCAGATGGACTTTGGGGGTTATCAAGGGGATCAGCCCTTCGCTTTGCATGCACAAGATCATCCTTGAAGAGGACGCCACACCAAAGAGACAAGCACAGCGACGACTAAATCCCATCATGCAAGAAGCTGTAAAGAAGGAGGTTCTCAAACTCCTAGACCATGGCATGATATTTCCGATTTCCGACAGCAAGTGGGTGAGCCCTACACATGTAGTAGCCAAGAAAGGAGGGATGCAGATAGTAAAGAATGATGATTGAGAGGAAGTTGCGACAAGACCGATCATGGGATGGCAATTTTGCATTGACTACCGTGCCTTAAATACCTCCACGTGCAAGGACCACTTTCCTCTTCCCTTCATTGATCAAATGCTTGATAGATTATCCGGTTACCCTTTTTATTATTTTCTTGATGGTTACTCAGGGTACAACCAGATAGCTGTGGCACTTGAAGATCAACACAAGACTGCATTCACCTGTCCATATGGAGTATTTGCCTACTGTCGGATGCCCTTTGGATTATGCAATGCACCGGCTACCTTCCAGAGATGTATGATGGCAATCTTCCACGACTTGATCGAAGATGTCATGGAGGTATTTATGGATGATTTCTCTATTTTCGGTAGCTCATTCGATGTTTGTTTGCAGAATCTGGCTATTGTACTTGAGAGATGCACCGAGACAAACCTATGCCTCAATTGGGAGAAATGCCACTTCATGGTGCGAGAGGGGATTGTGTTGGGTCATCGAGTATCAGCTGAAGGACTTGAAGTAGACCGAGCCAAAGTGATAGCCATTGAAAAGATGCGACCGCCAACAAGTGTCAAAGCAGTCCGAAGTTTTCTAGGCCATGCCGGATTCTATAGGAGGTTCATCAAAGATTCTCAAAGATATCTCGGCCCTTGTGCAACCTGTTGGAGAAGGATGTTTCCTTCGTTTTTTATGACGAGTGCTTGAAGGCATTTGAGAGACTGAAAGAGGCACTAGTGACTGTGCCAATCTTGACCGCACCAGATAGGGATGAGCCATTCACATTGATGTGCGACGCCAGTGACTACGCTGTTGGGGCAGTCTTGGGGCAACTGAAGGGAAGACTCTTTCCATGTGATTCACAACGCCAGCAAGAGCATGAATCTGGACCAATACATCTACACCACTACGGAGAAAGAGATGCTCGCGGTTGTGTATGCCTTTGACAAGTTCCAACCTTATCTGATAGGCTCAAAGACGATTGTCTACACCAACCATGCAGCCATCAGATACCTGTTCACGAAGCAAGACGCCAAGCCTAGATTGATTTGGTGGATATTGTTGCTGCAAGAGTTTGACTTGGAGATCAAGGACAGAAAAGAGAGTGAGAATGTGATCGCTGACCATTTGTCACGACTCGAGCCACCAATCGAAGGGGATGACCCACAATTGATGATCCGAGAGACGTTCCCCGACGAACAGATCTATGCTCTTAGGGATTTGAAAGAGACATATGAGTCCAAAACGCCCTCGTATGCGGATTTCGCCAATTACTTGGTCGGCGGCGTACTTCCTCCAGACTCCTCTCCATATGCAAAGAAGAAATTTCTGCACGATGTCAGATTCTACTATTTGTAGGATCCCTATCTTTGGCGTAGATGTGCTGATGGCGTGATTCGCCGTTGTGTGCCCCAGTCCGAGTGGCAACAAATCTTCGAAGCCTGCCATTCATCTTCTAGTGGTGGTCATCATTCAGCCAACCGGATGGCATTCAAAATCCTTGCAAGTGGATTCTATTGGCCATCTCTCTACGAGATCTGCCGTGGATGGATTACGAGTTGTGATTGCTGCTAGAGGACCGGCAACATCTCGCGGAGGGATGAGATGCCACAGACTCCGGTTATTGAAGTCGAGATCTTTGATGTTTGGGGAATCGACTTCATGGGACCTTTTCCGCCATCCCAAGGGTTCTCATACATTCTACTGGTAGTGGACTACGTGTCACGATGGGTTGAGGCCGTTCCAACGGTCACCAACGACTCCAAAGTGGTCATCAAGTTCCTGCAAAAGCTCATGACAAGGTTTGGGACGCCAAGAGCTTTGGTGAGTGATGGGGGATCCCATTTCTGCAACAAATGGCTTGCCTCCCTTCTTGGGAGGTACGGAGTCAAACACTGAGGCACGATCCCATATCATCCTCAAAGGAATGGGCTGACGGAGCTGTCCAACCGAGAAATCAAGCAAATCTTGGAGAAGACGGTGAAGCAAAGAAAAGATTGGGCGGCCATACTTAATGAGGCATTATGGGCATACCGCACCGCATACAAAACGCCCATTGGGACATCATTATATCAGCTGATTTTTGGGAAGTCCTGTCACCTGCCCGTTGAGATGGAGCACATGGCTTGGAGAGCAGTGAAAGAATTGAATCTAGATTGGAAGACGGCTGCAGAAAAGTGCGCCATGGCATTGAACGAGCTAGAAGACTTTAGGGATGAAGCCTACGAGAACAAAGCGAGTGAAGAGATTCCACAACAAAGGGATTCGCTCTCATGTTTTTCATTCAGGTGACAAAGTCCTCCTCTTCAAATCCCGTCTTCGCTTCATGCTCGAAAAGCTGCAGTCAAAGTGGGCCGGATCGTACACCATGATCTGTCAATTTATGAACGGTGTAGTCGAATTAGCTGGCCAAGATGGTAAGAACTTCAAAGTGAACGGGCAGAACCTTAAACTGTACTACACCCCACTTCAAGTCGGAGCGGTGGAAAAGTACTACTTGAATCGCCCATGAAAGTATAGGTATTGTCGAGCTAGCGACATAAAACTAAGCACTGGTTGGGAGGTAACCCAACAGTTTACTGCTTTCTTTACTTCTGTTATTTTAAAATCAGTCTAGTTGAGTCATTAGGAGTTATTTTTTTTTTTAGTAAAATTTTTTTGAATTTTTTCGGGTCCAGTACTCTGTCGGGACTATGTCGATCGCTGCCATTTGGCATCGATCGATGTGTGTTGCGTAGCCACGTCGATCGATGTCGTTCTTCATCGATCGACGTGGTCGATCGACGAGAATTCTTTTTCCACGTCGATCGACGGGGATGCCTCGTCGATCGACGCGAGCTTTTCTGAGGTGCCACAGAGACGGGTTTAAAACCCAGTTTTCTCATTCTTTTCCTCACAAACACACGACACACGCACTCTCTCTCTCTCACAAACACCCATTCTCGAATTTTTTCTCTTCAAACTCGCCGCTACAACCCACGGTATGTATCTTAGACCCTTCCACTTTGATTATTTCATGTGTAGTCACTGATTTGAGCATGATTTTGAGGAAAATTGAACTTGGAGTCCTAGTTTCAATTTTTGCATTTTTGTCGATTTTGTTGGTATTCGTTATGATTATTCGATATGGTTATTCGTTCCAGTCGATATACATGCTTGTGGTGAATTTGTAGCTTGGATTTCATTGAATTTGACACACGCTAGTTTGGGGGATAATTCCAATTGAGGGTGATTTTCTTGTCTTGCTATTTTCATATAGAATTCTTTCGATTTATGAGAAAATATGCTAAGATGAAGTTTGAATTGCATGAATGTCGAACCAATTTTGCTTGGGTAGATGCATTTTGTGGATAATTGCACATTTTCGTCGTATTAATGTTTGGGAATTGTTGTGATGTGCTTTGATGAGCATTGACATTTTTCTTACTACCCTTGCAGTTCATTATGGATTTTCGACCTACATTCGCCAACCGGGCTTATGAGAGACGTTTCAAAAAATTCTCAAGCTCTGAGTTCACAGTCCGGCAGACACTTTACCCATGCCCTGAGACAATGGCTAGGCTGGGAATTCGAGCTGACGTGGAGGCTCTTTTGGATAGAGTAGATTGGAGTGCTTGGATGACAGCGCGGTGGCCGACATACCCGATGCTTTTCCTGGAGTTTTTCGCCTCACTCCATGTCTATGAGGTTCAGCCGGAGTCGGAGCCTACCACCATCTCCTTCCAGCTCCTGAATGAACATTACGAGATGCCGTGGGATGTACTTGAAGGCATTTGGGGAGTCCGAAAAGGGGGGGATGGTTTTCTTCCCCCGAGTTTTGACATTGCCCGATTCTGGAGCCAGATTGCAGCTGAGGCTAAAGAGGATTTGCGGGAGTTTGACTCGGGGAATTTAAAGGCTTCCTCCATTGACAACCCAGTTTTCCGCTATCTTCAGAGATGCATGGGGGTGTCGATCACTGGCAGACATGAAAGCGGAAAGGCGAGAGTGGGGGAGCTGTACGCCATTTACTGCATGCTGACGGGAGAAGAGTTCAGCTTTGCGGCATTGGTCATGGATCATTGGAGGCATCAGATCAAGGCCTCCAAGGGCAACATTTGGAGTGGGGGATTGATTACCCCGATTGCGGAGCACGTGGGCATTGACTTGACACAGATTGAGGCACTCGAGGACGACAACCGAGGACTTGGCATCGGGCTCCCGGTCAAGATGTTGATGCTCTCACCACGGGAGGCTGGTTGGTCTTTGCGGATGTCTAATGGGGACAGGTTCCCACTTCCGCAGAGGGAGCTCACGCATGTCACAGATTATCACTTCCGGGATAACTGGTTGATGAGCACACCCGCCCACCTGCAGCTCATGGTCGGATCACGTGGAGGAATCGGTACCTCCAGACTTCATCACCGACCGTTGACTCAGCCAGACCAGCGACCGCCGCAGAACCCCCCAGCAGAGCCCGAGGATGAGGAGCACGATGGAGGTGGAGAAGAGATTCCGGACCAGACCGGTGGACCGTCGTTCTGCCACTTTGCGGGAGAGTCTTCATCTTTCGGGGTGGACCTAGCGATGATCTACCAGTTCATGCAGCAGCAGGCTTCTTGGCAGACGGAGGAGCACACCCGGCACGCAGAGTTTCGCCAGCACGTGACCACGAGGCTCCATAGCCTCGACATGCAGATGCAGCGCCTCCTCCTGAACATCCAGCCTGACTCAGTCTACCTCCGCCGCCAGCGTGAGCGCCAGGATCGCCGGCGGAGACTTCCCGTGTGGCCATCTCCGGATGTAGTGATGGAGGATCCTTCGGAGGAGGAATGAGGTACCGTTTTCTTTTTCCTATCTAACTTTCAAACTTGTCCACCCCTTCGAGTGAAACAAGTTTGGGGGGATGAGGATTGGAAAAGGGAAACGTTTGTTTTATTTTTATTTACTTATGTTATTTTATTTTATTTTCGATTTTTTTTCCTTTTGTTTTCGATTTTTTTTCGTTTTTGTTTTTTCTGAACCATCACCATCCTTGTTCTTTTGCTTCAGTGTGAACAATTGCTCTCTCCAAGGCTTTTCACTCAAATTAGTATTTTGAACTCTTGATTTTTGGTACTTGTTCTGAATTGAATAATCTTGACCATTGCTTTAGGAGCTTTTGAAAATAGGGCAGTCGGAACTACTTTTGATTATGTTGGTGTTCAGAATGATGACTTGTCTTTCCTTGAATGAGAATGGTTGATTGATAATCGAGATATTTGATAATTGAGAATGATAATCTATGTGGTAGAGTAGCCGATGATAGGAGTTGTTTTGCTTGATAAGTTGATCTTTGAAATATAACTTTTTGCATGATAACTATTCAAAATTGGGTAATTATTGAGGAGTAACGAAAATTTCTACCCTGTGTGAAATTTGAGCCATCTTTTCGTTTGATGAATGACAAGGTTATTAGACTTACTTCCTAGAATTTGATGAATTTCTCTCTTGAGGTTCCATTAAGTGTGGTAATAGGGTGAAAATAATTTTAGGCATGTTATTTTGTAGCCCATCTCCCATACACTAACCTTTAATTTCCACTTGTAGCCCCTTTGAGCCTTGAATAAATTTTTCATTGATTAAAAGGGTTGAGGAATAAGAGGATTGTGATTTATTGGATGGTGTGAATTGTGGGATTGTGATGTGAGTGTGCAAAAAAATAGGGGTTCCCATGGGTAAATTAAAAAAAAAGTGAACATTGTTGAAAAAATGAAACGAGAAGAGAAAAATGAGAAAAACATATGTTGTAGTTCACAACAGTCAAAATAAAGTTTTTAGGACCCTGAAAATTATAAAAGAGAAGGAACAAGATTGTGCATGAAAAGAAAAAAAATTATGTGGTTATCATATGCTAAGACCGTGTGTTCAATTGCAATATTCTAAGTCACTTAGCCAAAAATATCCCACCTTTTAGGTAAGCCACATTACAACCAAATAAAGACCTTTCTGATTCCCTGAAAAGCCATACTAACAAGCAGTGGAGAGATGAGAAATTTGTCAAACCTATGGTGAGGTAAACTAAAACTTTGAATGAGTCAATTTCAAGCCCTTTACTTGATTGAGCGATGAGTGCAAACACTGCCCTGTGAGGTTCCTCCTCAATAATTTAACAATGAGAATTTGTTTGAATTGTATAATTTATTTGAATAAGTGATACTTAGATTGCAAAAGAAGCTTGTGAGGCATTGCACACTTTTATCTGCATCTGATTTGATTTCTTTTCTGTGAATTGATCAAGGACGATCACTGGTTTAAGTTTGGTGGAGTTGATATGTTAGGATTTTTACCAACTTATCTAGTTGTTCTTTGATTGATTGTGTGATGTTCAGACTATTTTTAGTGTCTTTTTCTTGCATGAATTGGCTTTTGTGCTCGTAATATCGTGTTTGATGAATCATGCAGGTTTTTAGTCAAAAACAGGGAAGAATTGGAATTCCAGTCCAGGTCCACGTCGATCAACGCCAGGGCACGTCGATCGACGAGGAAATTGAAGTGGAGTGATCGACGAGAGAAAGGAGTGATTAACGAAGGCTGCGAAACAAAGCTCACGTCGATCGATGCCAAGGCACGTCGATCCACGAGGGTGTTTCAAAGGCGTCGATCGATGCTGATCTCCGACAATCGATGCGAATGCGGGTTTTCCTAATCTGAACCTGATTTGAAGATAGAGACATATCTAATCCTAGATGTTGTTTGATACATCTTCATTATTATAAATAGCCATGTAAAATCTGAAATTTGGTGTGGAAATCAATATAGCAATTAAGAGTTTTTAGAGTTGATGAATTTAGAAGATTTCCAAGAGTTTTTAGAGTTTATGATTGAAGACAAAATTTTGTGGGAAGACGATCACACCCAAGTTTTTCTGCAATTCAGATTTTATTTTTCTATGATGAATATTGCTATGAATATGTGTAACTAACTTTTTTTTTCAGATTCTAGGGTTCGAATTATCATTGTATACATGTTTGATTAATTGAATTATTTTCCCTTTCCCTTCGTAGTTTGTGAAATCTGTGCTTATTCATAATCTTGAGTTTGCTGGCCACATCTTAGGATTAATTAGTTGATTACTTGAGACATAACTGTAATAGTTTTCAATGGAAAGAGATCTTCACAATATAATTTGATTTCTTGTCGTAACTGAAGGAGATAAGTTATAGGAATAAATCTGTAGATCTTTGGAGTTAGTTAGTTCATCTTGAGACCTAGCGGAGATAGATAATTGACTAATCTACTTTATGAATTGTCCAACAAAGAAGTTCATAATATTTTTCTGATGTTTCACTATGAAGAGGAATTAAATTGGGAATTAATCAATTCATTCATTCATGTCATACTTGATAGGTAGATATCCCTGGAATCTGTACTTCTCATAATCTTTCATCACAAGTATTTTAATTTCCTGTTTAATTTTAATCTGCAAATATTACGATTTTCAAAACAAACAAAATCCAAAAATTTGATTTTCCCTAACCAGTGTTTTGAGAGATTGTGATTTAGTACTTAAGGTTTTTCGTTAGTTCATTCCCCGTGGGATCGATAATTTTCATTTGCCGCAATATTATTAGCTTTGCTAAGTCGCTAGTAAAATAATTTAGCGATCAAAGACCAAAACCCAGGAACGGCTTTATCCGTATTCCTTAGATGAGGTGTTCAAGATAAATCCAACAGCACTCAATTGGAAGAACATCAAGAAGACCGGAAGCAGCCTAGTATAGTTCTTGTAATAGATATGTAATATGTTTCTTTTTGTCAGTTTATCCATGTACATGTAATGAAAATTATTAAAGGGTAAACTGACTTGTTGATGACAATCTCTTTTTCTCCAACAATGGTCTTCGTTATTCAAATGTTGAACTTACACAATCCAATGTAATCAGTAAAAATATTTTGCCTTGAAAAATATTCTAATTTCCCTTCTTAAGATTTAATTGCTCTAATCTGACTTGAAAAAATATTTTGAGCAAATCTTAAGTAAAAAGCTGACATTGAGGGGAATTTTTATGAGTTTATGGGATAAATTGTCAAAACTGTAAAAACTCTAAAGTTATCCACACCTCACCAGCTTAGGTTCCTGATGTCTTTAACCACACCAAAACGGGGGAAATTATTAGGATTCTTGTTAGAGAAATCCTCCCTTACTTTTGATGTTTTGGTGGGTCGAAGAATATAAGCCATTTTAGTCAGTTTTTCAAGTTTCTAGAGTTCAAAACTATAATCCATGTATAGGACCAATCGAGTTGTAATAGAACTTAGACTGAAGATCGAACAATAGAGAATGCTCGAGAACTTACAATCATCACGCCTGGCCTTAACCAAAAACTGAGTTGGAGCACTCAGTTTAAGGTCTAACCATACTGACAAGGAGAAGTCAGTATGAGGGCCTTCCCGGACTGACTAAGGAGAAGTTAGTTTAAGGGATTACCATACTGATATGGGAAAATCAGTATGAGGGTGTTTCCCATACTGACTATGGAAAGTCAGTATCATGACTTACCATATTGACCGCGTGAAGTCATTATGAGGGCTAAACTGTACTGACTCTTAGAAATCAGTATAAGAAGCCTCAATCAGACTCAGGCAATTGCAAAATGTCGAAGTCAGTATGAGGTTATCCAACAACTGGGTTCCTCGGGCTGTAAAGAAGTCTGACGAAAAGTTAGTGTATCGTACACTGATAATGGGCAGAGCAGAAAGTAGACCTAAGGCATGCGCTACGATTGGACAACATAATTCATGAGTCTAACGTCTGGATATATGTGTCTAACAGATAGAAATTCAAATTGTCTTAGACTCTCCTCTCTATATAAAGACCTGCCGTCTCAACCTTAACAGGTTACCTGAACTGAAATTCAAAATATACTAGTCTAAAGAGACAAAGGGCAAATTCAGGTCATCTCTCCCAAAAACACTCTCAGAGCTTTTCTGTGTTGTAAACACAAGACTTGAGTCTCCGACTCAAGTTACCCACCGTGCTATCTTCTCCTAGCACGAGGCTGAAGCTTTAAGCTGAGGCTCTTCTTGGTGACTATATCTCTCTGAGATATTTTTACAGCAATCAGTTTCCTTGTCTGAAATTCTGATTCTCACGGGCATATGCCAGCCACTTGTGGGAAGAACCTCTAAACATCCAACCATTATGGGAAGAATCAGTAAACATCCACCCACAAAGAAGGAGGCTGCGGGGTGCGTCCAAACATCAACCTGAAGACTAAGTCTACAAGGAGTTCCTAGGAGAGTGCTGATGGGTTTTGTATACTGAAAGCATTTATTATAATGAGTATACAACAGTTTAATTCTCCTATCTGTTAAACAAACTACATGTGTGAACAATGGTATCCTCTTGTCTCACCGATAGAGACGATCATACGGAGTGTTGTAGATCGCAGAAGACAGTATGATAACTTGACCTAGTGAGACATAAACCTAATCATAGCCGAGACATCGTATGAGGATACGTCTGTCCGGAAGGCTGCGGCATCGTCGAAATAAGTAGTCTGTCATGGTTACTTGACATGCTGGTACACAGAGGTGGCGTATTGATGGACCGCAGTGAGATGTATTCGTCTGTCTGACATCAGCAAATACAAGATCTCATTATATTGATTGAGTTCAATCCCTAACGAAGGTTCAGGGGTTTGCACGGGTTGACTGTTGCTTTAACTTGCCATGGTGGAGAGCCTACATAACGTGCTCGTATATCTGCATCTTTAGTAACAGCACTTCGTGTAGTACCGCCCGAGACTGGGTTTAGGTAACCATATCCGAGTAATAGGATGGGGACATTCCCTGAGGAGCTCAATAACATTCATCGTGCCAATGTCCTGCAGGCTGATTAAGTTCAGGCACGAGTGATAAGGAATGACTGGTACTACTCAGGAATTATAAGATATTAATTAATTGTAGTTAAAGCTTGTCAGAGGCTCCGATTAATTAAGGAATGTCCGGTAACCTTAAATATGAGGATTCTCAATTAATGCAGCTCGTTCTCATAACGTGGTAATAAAGGGGTAGGTCAGTATTAATTCTGTGGTGAAAAAGAATTAATATTAATTAATTAATTGTGTCCTGGGTTTTGGAGATGGGAATTAATTAATTCATAGGTCCACTTTATTATTTGCATTAGGTCCCAGGTCTGGCCCAAGGAAAGTGTGCTGAATTGAGCCCCAGAGCCCATTAGGGTTTACAACCCTAGGTCTATAAATAGACAGCTCTCCCTCACAAGTTGTAAATTGAAAAATTGAAACCCTAGTGAGAGAGAGAGGTGGGCACCGACTTCATGGAGAGAGGAGGAGAATTTTCGAATTCTGGTCCTGCTCAAATATAGATCTGTGGAATCCTCACTAGTAGCAGATCTGAACGCACCGGGAAACATATCTGAAGATCTAATCTTGAGAACAACTTCTAATTCTTTTTCTCTGTCTTTTTTGATCATTATTAAATCTTGAAATTAGATTTCTAATTTCTTGTTCCGCAGATTTAAGTATATCGCGTGGTTGATTCCGGATCTGGGAATACAAACGCGAAAGATCGTTTCCGAGACTACGGAATTAAGGTAAATATTTCTTTATCCACGCATTAAATTCAATAGGAGTATGCTTAGGGTTTATTAATGTTTTATGAACAATAACCATAAACGGTCCGGTTCATTTGGTTTTGGTGATTCGGTTCACGGTAAAACCCTACAATTAGTATCAGAGCCAGGTTTTGTTTTATGGCTCTATTGTTCATAATGGATTCGTTATGCATGTTTGAATTTTATGAATGTCGTGGATGGTTTTTGTTCCTCGTGGCAACCCGTGTAATTTAGCCTGCGGTGGTTTATCCATGTAGGGCTGAATTAATTTTGTAAAATCACGAGAAAATCCGTGATTAGTATAGATTTGAAAATTGTAATAGAATAGATTATTCTGTATTGTCAAAAGTTGTAATTGGATGGGTCAAGGACAAAGAACGAAGACGGAGTCGACGCAGGGCCGACGACAGCGGGCGACGACGCGTGGAAGCGCGGCGGCGTGGGCAGGGCGGCGGACGCGCGGCGGCAAGCGCGCGGTGGCAGGCGCGGCCTGCACGCGGTGGACGGCGGCTGAGGGCTGCGATCGCGCGAGCGCGTGCTGGGCGCGTGCGGCGGCAGCAGTCCGGTGGCAGCGGCGGTGGTGTTGTCATTGGCGGCTGCTGTCCCGCCGCGGTGGCTCGTGTTTTGGTGGTTTGTACAATCCTGTGTAAACCCTAGGATTTGCATTAGGGTTAGGGCAAATCATCAGATCACAAAGGCCTAAATCCCAAAAGATTTGGTGGTTGAAGATTTGAAGGCCCTGGAAGATTTGAAAAGATTTGAATAGACTTGGACTTATCCAAATAGATCCAAAATTCAAATTGTAATAGATAGAATTTATTTTTTTCTATTTTGTGGGGCCACGAGGAATTTTTGTTTGTCTTAATTGTCCTCGTATGATATATGTGATTTATTTGCGCAATTAAGCATGTGTAGATTATAGGAAAAGCATGTTTTATCGCTTTTATTATTTACGGCTTTCCAAGCATGCTTATGTGATTAATTTCTTTAGTTGGATTACATTTTGGGAATTTTTGGGTTTGTTTAATTACATGCAAAAATTTGGAAAATATAATAACAAAGAAATTATGTGTGCGCATATAAGAAACCTTTTAAAAGAAAAATACCAAGCTGATTTTTTTATTAAAATCAATAGACCTCCACAAAGCGGTCCTAGGCTGTAAGTGTATCTCTCATTCTAGTAAATGTCTACGAGTGTAGCTTGTTAGTTCCTAGAGGTGCATGGGTACGGTTGTTGGGATTTCTAGACAAACAATTTAAATCATGTGAATAGTGGGAGGGTTTTGCGTAATCGTCTACGAGTGTAGCTTGCGTAGATCTCTTTCACAAGTATTCTAGGATCGATTTAAATTATAGATAACAAAAGCTTTAAGGGCTGTGTGGTATGGTTACGTGCCATGCTAAACTGTCTCTTTTGGCCAGAGTTAAATTTGTGGTTAATGGCTTAGAAGCATCTTAGAATATAATGCAAGAATTGCATCCCTGTTCTTGAGAGATGGTTTGTCTAAGGTTTTCACAAATTATTAATTTTTAGTGTCAAAAGCATCCTGACATGGTAGTGAAATTAAATGGATTGGGGCTTAAAACCCGAAGTTCTGGTTGAGGGTGACTTCGTAAACGTTTACGAGTGTAGCTTGCGGTGGGAACTCTTGGGCAATTAGTGGAAAACATTTGTATTTGATTTATTAAAAGGTTTTCAATGCATTTGTTTTCGAAGTTCTACATGTATGTTCTTATTTAAGATTCTTTATTGTTTCAGATATGTCTATGTCTACTGTCGATCATTTACTTGCTCTCAATCCTCTAACTGGTCCAAACTTCCCTGAATGGAGTTTTTGCATCAAACACGTCCTTTATCTGAAAACCCAAGCATACGTTCTTTTCATGGATCCATTGTTGCGTATTCGTTATAAGGTCTAGAAACTTGAGTTTGAATTTTATGAAAGATGGGAGGATGCGGATGAGTTCGCCTTATGGCTCATCACGGGTACCCTGTCTAGAGAATTGAGGCACAAGTATGAGTACCTCAAAAGGGCTGGAGAGATCTGGAAGGAACTCTCGACAGCCTATGGCAACGTGGAGCGACCTATTAACTATAAACTTGTACATGATCTTTTGTGCAAGAAGATGGTTGAAGATAGTTCGGTGACAGAGCACATGATGTCTATGATTGATCTCATGAGACAATTCACTGTGCGGGGTGGTAATATCAGTGCGCAAGGTGAGATTGATATCATCTTGAACTCTCTTCCGGACTCCTTTTATGACTTTAAGGTAGTTGCCGCTGCAAAGGGAGAGTATGCTTTGCATGAGCTACTTGAGGACTTGGTGGTGGAGCAATCTTCCATGCGAGCACGGATACCTGTTCTGACTGCTTCTAGTACTGGTTCAACAACCTCTAAGGTTAGAGATGACGGTGCAGAAAGCAAGCTCAGGAAAGCAGTCAGTGATAGCAAGTCAAGGAAGAAGAAGATGGTTAAAGTCACTCCGAAGAAGAAGAGGAGTGCTGGATGTGGAAAGGTGGATTGTTCGAATGCTAAGGGACAAGGTATGTCATTTGCATTTGTAATGGAAAAATGTTTAGCATCAGTTTCTACTCATTCGTGGGTAGTGGATACTAGAGCTACTGATCATGTTTGTTACATTTTGCAGGCATTCACACCGAGGACGGTGCTGAAGAATGACGAGGTTACCATCTCAATGGGGAACGCAGCACAAGTGAGTGCAGCTACCATTGGAGATTTCACCTTGTACTTTGATGATTCTGTTTTAACTTTGAGAGATATTTTGTACGTGCCGGATTTTTGGCGAAATCATATTTCAGTTTCCAAACTTTATGTTGATGGATATTCAGTTATTTTTTATAGTAGTGTTTCTAACATTGGTAATAACGGTGTTATCTGTCGTGGGATGCTGAATAATTCTCTCTATGTTATTAACTGTAATCATAAGGCTTCCGCAAGTATTGCATGTAATTCATCCGTAATTGATAATCCTTGAAAGAGAAAACTTACTTCTTCTGATGAGGATCTTACATATCTCTGGCACTTGAGACTAGGTCACATCAGCTTGAAGCGGATTCAGAGACTTGCAGATGACGGTACATTGGACTTAGTTTCGGTTGTACCTTATCAAGTCTGTGAATCCTGCATCGAGGGCAAGATGTCAACTAGGCCTTTTAAGGCTAGTCAGTCTCGAGCAGAGGAAGTGTAGCAATTGATCCATTCTGACTTATGTGGACCGATCTCCACGCATGCTCATGGAGGGTACGAGTACTTCATCACTTTCATTGACGATTACTCAAGGTACGGATACGTTTACCTGCTTCGCTACATGTCTGAATGCTTTAAGAAATTCAAAGAGTTCAAGGTTGAAGTAGAAAAGAAGGTCGGGAAAACTATCAAGTCACTGCGATCTGACCGCGGTGGCGAATACCTCGGTAATGAGTTCCTGCAATATTTGTCAAAAAACAGGATTTAATCCCAGTGGACTGCACCGGGCACTCCCCAGCAAAACGGTGTGGCTGAAAGAAGAAATAGGACTCTTCTGGAGATGGTAAGATCAATGATGAGTTATGCAAACTTACCAATTTCGTTTTGGAGCTACGCATTGGTAACAACAACTTACGTGCAAAATGTAGTGCCTTCTAAATCAGTTCCTAAGATGCCTTCTGAGCACTTCCTTGGACGCAAACCTAGTTTGTGCAAGTTTAAAGTATGGGGCTGTCCGGCACACGTACTGTTGAAGGAACCTGATAAGTTAGAAAGCAGGTCAAAAGTAATGTTGTTCATAGGGTATCCCAGGCAAACGAAAGGTGGTTACTTTTACTATCCTGAGAGTCAAAGAGTTGTTGTTAGCAGCAACGCTAGATTCTTGGAGGACGAGTATTGAGTAATTAAAAGTCAAGGAGAGATATCGTTCTTCAAGAAATTAAAAACAAGAATGCGATTCCAAGGGAAGAGGAATGTGTAGATGTGGGTGCACCTGTGAAAGATACAGCACCACAGATACGTTCTTTAGTGCAAGGTGCAGAACCACAAGTTATTTTCCAACCGAAAAGGTACATGTTCATGGGTGAGTCTTCGGACTTGAGCCCGAAAGACGGACATGAGGACTCTGACCCTTTGACTTACGAAGAGGCAGTGCAAGACAAGGATGTTGCCAAATGGCGTGTCGCCATGGATTCTGAAATTGAATCCATAACCGCTATGGATGTATACCAAAAAACTGATTTGCCGGATGACTGATGCGGTAAAAGTTCAATCACAATAAACTCTCAACCACTCTCAAGAATAAAAT